>PVIJ01002817.1:0-149979 GCA_004024925.1 Scalopus aquaticus
AAAAAAAAAAAAAAAAAAAAAAAAAAAAAAAAAAAAAAAAAAAAAAAAAAAAAAAAAAAAAAAAAAAAAAAAAAAAAAAAAAAAAAAAAAAAAAAAAAAAAAAAAAAAAAAAAAAAAAAAAAAAACCTGCACAGAAATGTGTATAACAAGTTTATCAATAATTTCCAAATGTCCTCAGCAGACAAATAGCTAAATAAGTGATGGTACATCCAGACAACAGAATGTCGTTCAACACTAAAATGAAATGATCTAATAAGTCATGAAAAGACATAGAGGAAACAAATACATATTATGAAGTGAGAAAAGGCAATCTGAAAAGATTCCATCTACATAACATTATGTAAAAGACAAAACTATAGTGACAGTAACAGATCAGTGGTTTTAGGGATTAAATGGGTGGGGGTGAGGAGGGAGGTGTTGAGGGAGTGGATAGAAGGTATAAGTAGAGCACAGAAGATTTGGGGGACAGTGAAAGTACCCTGTAAAATATAAATATAAAATATAATACATGTCAGTCTTTATGTATTTGTCTAAACCTGTAACATGTACAGCATCAACAGTGACTCATGGTGAAAACTATGGGTTTTTGGTGAATATGATGTGTCATTGTGGGTTCATGGATTATAACACATTCACTCTGGTGGGGGACGCTGATCATGAGGTGGGGGAGAGGGGAGACAAGTGTTGTGGCAGGAGGCACATGAAAAATTTTGTATTCTTCATTTTCAATTTTGCTGTGAATTGAAATCTTCTCTAAAAGAATTTGTATATAAACCACTGACAAAACAAAAAAACAGAATAGGCTGCTTGAATAATTGCTATTTCTTAGGATTATAAGTATGATCACCTAAATGTAAAATATTTCAACTTTTTTAAATATGAAAATAATATTTCCTCCAGACTACTATACATGTTGATCATCTTTTCATGTTATTTTATCATTTATCATACATTTCTGCGAAAAATACAATCAAACTTGTTTTAGATCTAGCCATCCTATGTCTATTTTCTGGTGCACCAACATCTCAGGAAAAGAGATAAGAAACTTCAATATAAAAATATAGCACAACAAAGAAAAAGGAAATGAAAACTGTATCAATATTAAAAAATAAATGTAGCTTGAAAAGATAGGGAGAATTTAAGTGAATAAGCTATAGATAGACTTAGAAATTAGAGCATTGAGGTGATAAATAAAAAATAAGTAGCTATCTTTTATAAATTCTGTTCTACTACTAAAATAGCTTAGTGTCACCAAAGTCCCTACAGTGACCTTAAAATGAAGGAGAGTTTTTTCTGGTTCATTGATGCATTAGATACCCATATCAATCATTGTCTAGGTAAAGTATTTTTTTTAATATAACATCTATAAATATTAATCTTTGTGCAGAGTATTTAATATGAAAGATGTCATCCTACGCCAACAACAGATTATGTTAAGTTATAAATTCTATTTCTGTTAATTTAGCCATGAGAATCTGCCAGATATTTAGAAATAGTCAATTCAAAAGTGCTGATAGCTTCTCATCCATTTCTGGAATTTCCTTTTCTAGTCCAGAGTAGCTGTATAAAGGGTACTGGCATATTTTCTGCCAACTGCTCCTCAGATAAGTGGTGCCTTTTAATTACTTTGTATATGGTAATTAATTTAAAATAACCAGGCAAATTCTTCATCTTGGAATTGCTTTTCAGACTGCGTCTAGATGCCCTAGGCTTTCAGTGTTTTATTTCAGCTTTCAAAATATTCTGAAAGTGTAAGATAATAAAGGTTCTTGAAAATATTCCAAGTAGCTAGAAAATATAAACAGCCATTTGCAGAATGGTAAAATGGCAATGCATATATTTGCATTTTTGAAATGAAGTATTCAGTGCAAACATATAAAAATAGAACAGCAAATGAATAATACAGATTTTGAGTTATCTGAATATTTAGCTATTTTGCAGCACACTTAATGTAAGAAGCCGTCCTCACTAGTAGACCATAGGGCATTAACTATAATTTTCTTTTTAGACCTAAAGATTTTTCTGAAAAAAATATGCATTCATTTATTTACAATGCAATTAATTGCATCATAATTTTACTTCTAATTTACTTGCATTTTATTGCACATTTTAATCTGCTGCAGTCTTATTTTCATAAAACTGAGAGAACAAGCGTATTGCTAAATCTAAATGCATCCTAGATTCCTGATTCCTGGGGGCACCTTGAGGATGGCGGGAGGGCAGTGAGAATGGCCTGCCTTAGCAGGCACAAGTGTTTTATCTCTGATGTTAAGAACTGACTTACAATCGTCCTAAGAGCAGATTAACTTACATCCTGTTTGATTATTGATTCCAAAGCCCCTACACATAGCGCTTTCCTTATCTTCTGCATCCATAATATCCTCTGTGGTATTATACTGTCAATAAAAATTTTAAAAAATAAATAAATGAATAAAAATAAAATATTTAAATAAATGAATTGCATATTTCTATGACTTCACTGTGTTTCCAAAATGTGACATGTATATACTTAAAAATATCTCTTTCCCTATAGAGAAAATATACTTATCACTGAACAATTCCACATATCCAAGATTTCACTTCTGTAAGGTAGGAAGGAATAGTTAGGCATTCCATCCCTAAATTGAAATCTTAAAAATATAGCTCAGAAAGTGAAAGACAAATATTGGATAGTTTCACTTACCTTTGGGATATAAATAACCAAAAAAACATGTATGGGCAAAGCACAGCAAAAGTAATTCTTAGACTGTGTGAAAAACATACCGGTTCCCCGAGGGAATCGAGGAAGGGAGGAGAGTGTGGGGGGCAGGCAATAGGGCACTGGCAGGGGAGGCTTGTCTAGGGTGAAGGAAGAATTTGTATATGTGGAGGAGCAAAAATATAAGCCCTAATTTATTTAGACATGTAAACTACTGAATTAACTTCTAAAAAAGGGGGAAAAAATGAACCTAGAGTCTATGAAATGGGAAAAATTGTTTCTGGAATGGAAACATTTAGTTAATAATACATACCTATTTACTTTTGCATAAAATAACTTTTAAATTGTTACAGTGGCAAAAAAAGTCTATAAAACTACTAATTATAAATGAGATGTGGATATAAAACATGAATATAAGCTACTAATTTTTCTTTTATTCTTTTTGATATCTGGCAATCCAGCTTTAATTACAGCATTGTAGTGAATTTGATGCTTACATTTGGGGGATTTGGATAATGGCACAAAATCCAAAATAAAAAGTGTCTTATGCTTTTTCTGGATCAATAAAACAACAGAATCCTCTCAAGAAGCTTGCATGCTTATTTTACCCACGGGGTTCATACATGTTATCAGTCCTTATTTTTAATGTTGTTTTCTGATCTTGTTCTTCTATTTTGTGGTATATAGATTGAGTCATACAGTTGATCCATCCACTTCATACCATTAATGAAAATCAGACTCAGAAAGACCAGAGACGCTCACATGTCAAATGATTGAGCTGAAATGCATTCCTGTAATGGCAGGGACAGTGTTCTTCCTGATTATATTCTGGTGATTCTCCCCAAACAGGCATTCTAGTCTAGTATAGGTAATAGTGAAAAAGTCAGACTGAGAAAGTGAAACATCATGTGATTTCACTCACAGCTGGGATATTGGGAAACCATAAAAACAGATGAATTAAATAAAACAAATATTTGGACTATAGGACCAATTAGTGGTTACCAGAGGGGAAGAAGGATGGATAAATGAGATCAATTGTACAGTGAAGATTAGAATTGGACATTTAGTGATGAACTTAAGTGTCAAACAAGTGTTGATTTTTAATGTACACTTAAAATTTATATCATGTTATAATGCATTTGTTGTCCAATTAAAAAATATTCAGTGATGAACTCTTGCCATTTGCAACAACGAATGGAGGTGGGTGGAGGGGGAAATGCTAAGCAGAATAAGTGAGAGGAGAGGGACAAATACCGGGTGGTGTCACCTCAGTAGAATATGGAGAAACAAAACAAAGGGTCAGATAAAACCAAACCAGTAACAAACCCTACAAGCCTGACTGTAGAACTGAGGCTACCAGAGCGGGGTGGGCTTAGAGAACATGGTGTGAGGGGCCCAAGGACTGTGGGAGACTGGGTGGTGGATGTGGTGTGATGTCATATCTGGAGAGGTGTGACCCGTGTCTCTGAATCATACACAGACTGTAAAACAGATTTAAGAGAAAAAGAAAAATAACTGGTTTAGTTACAGTTGATGATTTATACACAATATATTTCCAGCCCCTGCATAAGGATGACATGCAAATTTATGAAGTAGCCCATATTTAGGAAAATGCATACATACACACACATATGTGTCTATATATATGTGTGTGTGTCTATATATATCTATTTATTTATTTATTTCCATTTATTCCTTCATATTTCCATCAAGAATATTTTTTTCTCTTTCCATAAGAAATAAGAAATGCCCTTACATAATGTTTGAGCTGTGTTTAAAAATGTCTCTGGGAGACGCCAAGATGTTCAGTTGTCAAGAGCACACTCCTGGCCTCCAGTGTGCCCAGTGCTGAGCTCCAACTCCCCACTGACTTGATGGGTAAACGTGACAATCTTCATTTTTCTATGTCTTCCTTTCTTCTTAAAATGAGATCAGTAAGAGTATATAATACTGTTTGGAGTATTTAACAGAGCTTGTGAAAAAGTATGCATAATAGAGTCTGGTACATATTAGATATTCAGTATTCTCTCTCTCATCTCTGTCTTTAATATGAGCTTTACCTTTGCTAATTCTGCCCCAGGGAAACAAGATGACTGCAGTTTATTTTTTTCTTTTGCAATCCTGTAAATTAGACGTTGGTTTTATTAAAGTTGTTTTATTCATGCGTTTGTTGAGATTTATCTTTATGCATAGCGGTTTATTCAACATTTTCATTCCAGATATTTTGATGACACTGCTAGGACTATTTAGCTTGGAAGAAGAATGTTTTCTTGAAAATTGCATGAATGAAATGATTGTTAAAGTATTTTTCCATTTGCTTTTAACTGAATATGTTTGTTTTCATTGTTTTTGAATATGTTTTCCCTTTTCTTCATTCTTGTAAGAAAAATGTGTTAAGTGTGCAGTTCTACACTGAATATGTAGGTGATTTGAAGATGTTATTCACTCTCTTCAGACTTCCATTTATTACTGGTAAGAAATATGACATCAGGTCCTGGGGAAGAATTGTTTCCAGGCTGGGTCAGATTGTTGGCAGGATTCAGTTCTTTAAACTTATAGGAATGGGATGCCCATTTCTTTACTGAATATAAATAATAACAAAAGTGTGGAGTGCTCTGTAATTGAATATGGTTTCATGGTGCTCGATCTCCACAATATTCTGAAACTCTTCCCACAATGTATAGTAGCAGTAACAATGGAGATGTAGTAGGGTGGTATAGACAATTACAGGAGGTCAGAAATATATACTGTGTCTCTTAAGATTATATTGATGAGGCAAGGATCCCTAGCTCCAACATAGAGTGTAGTTTATAACTGGGAATTGAACCAGGACTAACTTGCCAGAGTTTCCAAAAGATTGCCCAGATTGTTTTCAGGCCAAAAGTACAAAAGAAATTATATCAGGGTTGGACGAGTTCGCATTCCCACCAGCAGTGTAGAAGAGTTCCTTTTTCTCCACATCCTTTCCAACATTTGTTGTTGCCTGTATTTTTAATGTGTGCCATCCTCATAGGTGTGATGTGGTATCTCATTGTGGTTTTGATTTGCATTTCCTTGATTATAAGTGATGTTGAGCATTTTTTCTTGTACTTGTTGGCCATTTGCTTTTCTTCTTTGGAGAAGTGCCTTTTTGGCTCTTCTGCCCATTTTTTGACTGGGTTATTGGCTTTGTTTTTGTTGAGTTGTGTGAGCTCTTTGTAAATTTTTGTTATCAGTCATTTATCGGATGTATTGTGTGCAAAGATCTTTTATGGAAAGCTGTATGGCAATTCCTCATACTGTTAAACATGGAGCTTCCATACGACCCAGAAATAACACTTTTGGGAATCTACCCAAAGGACACAAAAACACTAATCCGAAAGGATACATGCACTCGTATGTTCATTGCGGCACTATTCACAATAGCAAAGTTATGGAAGCAACCCAGATGTCCAAAAATAGATGATTGGATCAAGAAGATGTGGTACATACACACAATGGAATACTATTCAGCATTCAGAGAAGATAAACACATGGAAATTGCAGCGACATGGATGGAATTAGAGGGGATCATACTCATAAGCCAGAAAGAAAGAGAAAAATAACGAATGATTTCACTTATAACAGGACTATAGGGAAACCAAATAGGAGAGAGACACAGAGACACACAGCAGATGGGGGGAGCGGGGAAAGGGGTGGGTAAGGGCACAAAATGGAGTAGAAAAGGACATAAGGGACCACGGGGATGGAGCACAGGTGAATTGGTGGTGGGCTACCCAAGGGGAATACAAAATGTAAAAGACATAAATAACAATAAATATATATATATATATATATATATATATATATATATATATATATAAAGAAATTATATCAGGGTATGTAACTTCCTATAAACATTGTGGCAACTTAAAGAATTTTTGTATTTTTATAATTGGTTCTATTTAGGTATCAAAGATTTTGTTACAGAATCTTTTGACCTGATCTAGTTATTCTTGTATATTTTGAATGTACAAAACACACTTAGGTTGATGATTTTATTTTTATTTATTTTTTAAGATTTATTTATTTATTTATACATACAGCTGGGGTACAGGCCAGAGGTGTGGGGCAGCGAAAGGGTTCACCAGAGACAGAGTGGGGAGCAGAACAGGCAGATCAGAAATACACTGCTGAGGGGCGCAGCGGGTGAGGCAGGAGAGGTCTGCCACGCCATGTGGGACTCCCCCCCGGCTGGGCGTCAAACTCACATCGCGCGCTGCCGACAGCTCCACAGCACAGCGCTCAACCGCTGCGCCACCAGGGAGGCCCAGGTTGATGATTTTAAAAATGGTTTATTATTTTAAAGATGAATTTATTTTAATCAGACAAGAATTTTTTGTGCATTTTATTAATTAAAATGTTTTATTTTTTCTTGATGTTGTATGATTTCTTATCTTTTATAACTCAGTTCAGTTTTGGCAAGTGCAGTTTCAATTTTAAGTTTTGTTATAATATCATTATTATATTTCATTCATGTTTTCCTTTGCTGAAGTTTGCTTATGAGAGGTTTTTGACAAGTAATATGGGGAAAAATTAGTAAGTGGATGTTGCCACAATTATCATGGAACATGTCTAAAATTAAAAAAAAAAGGGCCTCCCCGGTGGCGCAGCGGTTGAGCGCTGTGCTGTGGAGCTGTCGGCAGCGGTGACGTGAGTTCGACACCCGGCTAGGGAGAATCCCACATGGCACAGCAGACCTCTCCTGCCTCGCCCGCTGCTCCCCTCAGCAGTGTACTTCTGATCTGCCTGTTCTGCTCCCCGCTCTGTCTCTGGTGAACCCTCTCGCCGCCCCACACCTCTGGCCTGTACCCCAGCTTGTATGTATAAATAAAATTTAAAAAAAAATGTCAACTTAAAAAAAAAAATTAAAAAAAAAAACCAACAAGATTTCCCAGTGATCCTAGGAAGTATATATTAGTACTATAATTTGCGAATTGATGCCTCTTCTGGAGTTAAGGAGTTGGAGTAAGTGTACGTTTGTATGGTAGCTGGTACCAGGAGGCTGCTGGGGAGGCGAGCTGAGCACTAGATTCCTAACCATCCTGTGAGGAGAGAAGAGCTCGAGTTTCCCCAGCAGTGATACCCACAACTCCAAGGTGGTTGGCACATCCAGAGGAAGGGACCCCTTGACCGTGTCCACCCCCAAGTTCTCATGCATGAAGCAAGACATCCCTCCTTGCCTGTCTGCCCAGGTCTAGAAAGGCCAGCAGTATAGTGCAATTCTATTTTAGAAAAGAGCAGGAGAGAATAAAAAAGGTTGACAACAGAAAGGAAATCTTGACATGGTGACTTTGAGCCAAACATAGACTATGATTAGAATAATTTGAGTCAAGCCAGAAAGAAAAATAAAAAAAATTTTAAAAAAAATATATATAAAGAATAGACTAGACCTACATTTTCCAATTATTTTAAATTTACTTTTTACCTCTGACAAGAGAGATGGGGATTTATTTGTCAAAGAAAAATGCCGCAGTGACTAAAGTAGGTTTTATACTCTTACATAGCTGACTGTCTAGTGTACAGCACATACCCTCTATTGGAAAATTTAATTTAATAGAAAAATATATCACTCAATTTGTAATGTGGATGGCAGAATTTTTTCCCTGGAAAACTCATATTTGCCAGGAACCGCTAAGCTTCATGTAGGTTGATTTCTTATAAAGATCAACTAACACCACTTAAGCATAAATGCAGTCTATATTGTGTTAGAATTATATATAAATCAAGTAGTGCAGAGCAAAAACAACATGTAATGCAATAGATTTCTCTATCTGAGAAGTAATTTTCCTGATGAAATTGCTATGCTTCATTTCTAGCGATAGATTTAACTCAGGTAATCTAAAGCTAGGGAATGTCAGCGAGCTGTGGATTCCCCAGAGAGAGGGGCTCATCTTATTAAGCAGTGCAACTGTGACAGCGTGTGGGATATTTCTCAATTAATTTTCTTTTCTGAGAAGGTATTCTACACATCGGGGAACTTCGTATGCTCAAAGGCTTCTCAATAGCACCACTGAAAATTGATTTATGACAGAGAGAATCAGGATCACAGGGCCCCAAACAGCCTCCTGAAAAAATGATTTTTCAAGATGAAATAAAAGTAAGACAACCCAAAAACTTCTTCAGGGAACACCATATGCATCTTGGATGTCTCTATAGGTTTACGCAACTAAAAATCCAATTTATTTCCTTTAGAAACGATTAGAAAAGCCCTAAACAACTACAGCCACCTCCATCCCCACACCTATTTGAAACAGAATGTTTTACAAAAAGATTTGAAGTTGTTTACTATTATTTAGACACCAAATGCTTGTCCAAAACTTCAGTGAAAAAGAAAAAAACTCTTAGCACTAGAATGACGAATGGTAAAAATTTAAGTAAAACACAGACTTTTGGTGGACAGAGAAAATTAGCTTTATTTTTCCTTTTGGATTTTTAAATTGTGCTTTAAGACTACAAAGTAATGAGATAAAGTTAAGATCCTTTGTGGAAGTGACTAAACTTCTGATGGTGTCTTTCTTTCCTGCTCAATCATAAATGCCTTATTTGCAATCTGACCTGTAACCTTATTTATTTTATGTCATTACCTTGTATTATGTGGTGGCAAATTACATTGTCAACATTTCTTCATAAGAGTTAGTTTCAAATCAGCAATTGGACATACTCATTATTTTATCTGTGTTCTGTGGTGAATCCCATATTTTATTACAGTTGTGGAAGTCAGATCTTATGACCTTTAACTCTTTTTTAAAGATTTTATTTTTATTTATTTATGCATACAAGAAATGGGGTGTAGGACAGAGTTGCAGGGGGTGAGAAGATTCACCAGAGATAGAGTGGGGAGCAGAACAGACAGATCTACTGAAATACACTGCTGAGGGGAGCAGTAAGAGAGACAGAAGAGCTCTGTTGCGCCTTGTGGATAGATATGGAAAAGTAGGGCCTCCCTGGTGGTGCAGGGGTTAAAGGCTCAGTGCTAACAAGCTATCTTCAGCCACTGCGGCCTGAGTTTGATCCCCAACCAAGGAGTTAACCCGCAACGCACAGCAGACCTCTCCTGTCTCTCCCGCTGCTCCCCTCAGCAGTGTATTTCAGTAGATCCACCTGTTGCTCCCCACTCTGTCTCTGGTGAGTCCTCTCACCACCATCCCCCACATACACACCTCTGGCCTACACCCTAGTTTTTGTATACATACATAAATAAAAAATATTTTTAAGAAAAGATATAGAAAGATAAATTTTAGAATCTTTAAAAACAGTTCTTGTAAACTCAAAGAATGTTGGCAGCTAGAAAGTAAGGATGATAATCTCAAAGATTATTATTCTAATGACCTCAGAAATATCAACAGAATTCAAAACAGGAGTCAAATAAACACAAATTTATTTTCAGGTAAACTTAATGCCACTACACATACTTTGTTAGTTGAAAAGTCCTTTCATTATATTTACTGAGAGTTAATGTAAAGAAGCAAAATATAAACTGTATTTGGAGCATATAAACTCTTAACCCATATATATTAAGTCCATATATATTATGATATGTATCTTAATCCATATATATTGTGAAATTATTGTTTAATTGAACTATAAAATATTTGTTAGATAAAATATTTGTTGAAAATTAAGTGACTAAATTTGCATATTATATACATATATACACATATATGCATTTATATACACACACTCACATATATACAGAGAGAGAGGGATAAAGAGGTAAAGAGAGAGAATTTCATTGAAAGAGACAATCCAGTTTACCAATATCAGGAGTAAAAGGGTGAGCATGACTATATACTTTCAAGAGTCTTAAAGAATAACGGACTATTGCAAACAATTGAATGTCAATAAATCCAATACTTAGAGAAAATGGAAAAACTATTCTTAAATAATACAAACTGCTGACTAAAAAATACATTGTTCAAGTATATATACCTACCTGCTTATTTCAGAAATCACAATTGTAGTTTTAAATCTAACAGTAAAGAAACTAGCCCAGATGCTTCATTGGTAAATTGTAGGAAATACGTAAGAATCACAGAATTCCAATTTTACATAAATTCTTCCAGAAACTTTTTTTAAGTCTAGAATCCCCAGATAAGCAGCAAAATACACTCCAAGAGACAAGACGACCAAACCAATTCCATCATGTTTAAAGACAAAAATTTCTTTGTGAGCACATGGCCTCATCCTTTAAATAAGTTAACTTGTTAGCTACTATAATGGGTGTTTTGTTACATTGAATTTTGGCTTTAAGTAAACTTCTTTCATCGCAGTATGGCAAGTGGCAAGTGAGCATGTGTATGTTGTTAGAAGACTAAAAATATACCCAAATGTGGATGTAGCAATTATCTAAGTAACAGATTGCAAATATTTACAAGCAAAATTAATCTGGCTTCTCAGTTTGAATTGCAGTTTACAAACACCAGTACAAATCAGCATGCATGTCAGCATGAATAGGTGCGCATGCAGAGGTCGTTCTGATCGTCATGAGTGGTATCCTAACACGGCCTTGCTCAGGAAGGGTCTGGAGGACAGGTGGGCATTGGCCACTAAATGTATTCCCAAAGTGTGGAGGTCTGCTGGATTGTCAGCATCACAGCACATCTGTCAAACGTGCACGAAAGGCTCTTGGTAAATGGTAAGACAAATGGGTTTTGGTTCCTCGTTCTGCAATTGAGTAAAACAAGGTAATGTTTCAGGACATGAAAGGTATAAATCAAAGATTTCAACAGTTTGGTATAATGCATCCCACCTCAATGCCTCTCAGAATCTCCAGCAGATGCTTTAACTGACTGCAGGCTCGAACTGCTGGCCCTTTGCACAGTTAGTTTATGAACTTGGTTAGTTTATGTTCTTTTTGTAACCATTGTTCTCAAATAACTGTCTTTTCTTTTAAAAAAAAGTTGCCAAAGTAAGGAAATTCATTCTAGAAAATGTTGACGACTCAGAGTAGCATTGCTTCTGAACCCTCAACTTGTTACTGCCACCTACACACAAAATTTTAGTACACTTTATTAATCCTTTGATCTATGGATACCATTGTAACACTGTAAAGAAGAAGAAAACATGAACATAAAATTATTTATATCATCTGCCCAATTTCAGGTCATCACTTATTTTTGCTCTGTATTATTCTTTGGGAATAATACACATTTAGGATGCTTAGGCCTTACCCCTCACTGAAAATTCAATACATGTGATCAGGCCCCTTGGGTAGGGCAGAGTACAGTAGCTGGCAGTTCAACTGGAAGATCCAAACCTCACAGTTGTGACTATGATTTGTACAAATAGGTCCTTTGTAGCACTGGAGGGAAGCCCTGGTAGGGTCTCTGGTGCTTTAGAGAGGTCATTCTGTTTGCCTCTCCAGATCCGCGTTCTGTCTGGGTACTGGGCGTCTGATATCCGCATGCTACAATATCCTCATCTCCGAGAATATGGCTTTTCATGAACTTTTGCCAAAAGAAAGCACTGGTTGGAGATCAGAGAAGGTTTCACTTCTTACCTGTGGCTGCAACTTCTGTCATCTTCCCTCCCACCTGGGCAGTTCTTGTAGTCTTGTAATAACTTGTAATGACTCCACTGTTGGTAAACCTTAGGTATTTGGCCATCATTTTTTGTTTCCCTTAGCTCTGTTCATGTCTCTAGAAGTTAAACTTTCGAATTTTGCTACTTAAAAAGTGTTGTTTCATGCTGAAATCTTGAAAGATATAGTAAGTGGTACCACAGATGATCCCGCACTGGCACTGACATTTTGGTGTGTGTATAATTCATGTATATGACCCCTAATCAGGAAACATGAACCACTGTAATCCACAGCATTCAGTAGCATGCTTAGTAGCAGCATGGCTCAAGGGCAGGTTGAGAATGAGATGTCACTATGGATATCAAGTACTTTGTGAAGTCGTAATAACAATCATTGTTTGGTAGGCTAGCTAATTCCAGTGTCTACCTATAATTTTCAGAAATTCATAAAGACATGTACTTTTTAGAAATTCACAAAATATTTGACTTACCAATATGAATAGTGATCAAAAAACCTTAGTTGTGATTTTAAAGAAATATCCTTTTCTTTTAAGTCTAGTCAAATGTCTGTTTTAAGAGTTCATAATTAGAGCATCAGTTAAGTGTACCATATTCTTGAGAATGAGGAGGGAACATTTGAATAAAGGGAGAAGAGACTGAAAATTTTAACCTTCAAGTACCCCAGAAGCATCCTTAAAAGCAGTGGTGGCTCCTCTCCTCACCACTCTTCCCTCTTCCTCTTCTCTTTTTTTAAGATTTTATTTATTTTTGTGTAGAAGAACTGGGGTGCAGGCCAAAGGTGTGAGGAGGGATGTGAAATGACTCACCAGAGACAGGGTGGAGAGCAGACCAGACAGGTCTACTGAAATACACTGCTGAGGGGAGCAGCGGGAAAGACAGGAGAGGTCTGCTGCACCATGTGGGTCAGCTCCCTGACCAGGGATCGAACTCAGGCCATCATGGTGGTAGAGCTGAGACTTAACCCTTAGACCACCAGGGAGGCCCACTGCTCTTCCTCTTCTATGAGGAACTACCACGACCTTCACTCTGGATCCGTGACACCCCTGGACACAGGTGCCCCCAAGACATGCTGTCCATGCCTCCCTCTCTCTCCAAGCCCATAATAAAAGTAGATACATATGATGCATCCACTGAGAAGTGAAAAACTTATTCTGGAAAGGAATATGTTTTATATCAAAGGAGTTGCTATATACTTCCAATTTGTAGCACACAGTTTATGAAGAATGCGTAGAGATGGCTTTTTAAAGAGCACTTCACCAGGAATAATGTTCAACCGTGAGAAATGAATCAAGCAGAAATTATGGATGTGTGTTCTTTCCCTCGGGATATGAGGCTTAATCTTAGCCTAGACAGCTGGGAATGACATAGTGAGAAAATTAGAATCCTAATTCAATTGTGGCCTACCACTAATGCAATAGAAATAGAAATTCTCCAGCATCTTTAGCATTCTTCAAGAAGAAATAAAAAAGTCCAGGGAGTGGGGCATGGTGAATAACTATTATTGTGAACTTCTCAGACACCATTTACTACACTAACCATTTACTATACCAGAGGAGACTCCATTTATCAAGGTATTAAAAGCAGGGAGGGGATAGCAATTGAGAAGGGACATAAGGTATGTTCATTTCTTCATTCAGCTAGTCACATTGTTATGTATTCATCTGTTGACAATTCAAAAAAATATTCAATTTTGCATTTATCAATTTTCATGCTATAGGTTTATAAAAACATTTAAGGAAACATCTTTAGAATGTATTAATAATAGGTACACGCACATTCTTGGGAGAAAAATGACTTTGTGACTTTGCTCTGAAGGCCTGTGATCATGGTGAGAGAAACCTCAAAGGTTCTGGATTTCCTATTTTCAGTGGGGCAATAAGAGTCCAAGGGAAATAAATCTGACACAATTAGCATGATGTACCACAGCGTGATTGCGGGAACCGTATTGCTCGGGAGCACTGTGATCTAATTGGTGAGAGGGTCCCTGTGAATTAAACCTCTGGGCAGTCTCCTATGGAGCTGTTTGGCCTGTGAAACTGGAAAGTGTCGAGGTCTATTGGCAGAAACCTTGCTTGAGTTAATCTAATGTGGATTCTCAGCCAATAGTAATAATGCACTAAAAGAAACCCCACAACCTACCCCAGAGGACCAAGGAAAGAAGAGACCCAAATCTTCCTAATGATGCTGTCAAGGAAGTTTACAAGGCCCTGGGGGCACAAACCACCACCCAGGTCTGAGTTCGCGCTCAGTGGGGTCAGGTTATAGTCTTGGTCTGAGTCCAAGGATTCTAGTCAATGTTTAAGTTTAGTGGTTATTTCCTGAGCCCCAGTATGTATGTGAGAATGTATGAAGTTACTAGCCTAATCCCTACTTTGATTCTCTGATTTTCTAAGGTGTGAGGTGTATGCTTATGGCCAGGGATTAGTAGAAACTCATGAAACTATTCCAATTTACTTGCCAAGACAGGGAACTTAAATCAACAGTGAATCTCTGGAAGACTGTATATATCATTGCCTCTTATCGAGGATTTAAAAAATGCAGGGGTGTTAATGCCTATGAAATCCTTGTTTACCTCAGTTGGTCTTATTCCAAACTTAGTTGGTCTTATCCCAAAATGGCTTGATATTGAAGAATAACCATGGTTTATCATGTTATTAGGTGGTGATTCTAATTGAAGTGCTTGTTCTTTGGTGTCTTCACAAGAACAAATCACTAAGCACAAGACATTCAGCTATTGATTCAGCAGTGCATTCTCTGCCATTTCCATCAAAAAATATAACTAAAAGTACTTTGTTTTCATATGAGAAATGTAGCTTTACACCAATACTAATCTTCATCGAGATCATATTAACCCTCTTGTTCTGTTCAAAACAGAGTTAAATCATTGACTTTTTCATTCTCATAAAACAGCACCTTGAATAATAATATTAAAGACATTTTATGAAACACTAGTCCAGTTAAAGACATTACACTAATGAATGAGTGGGGAAAGGCAAGTGCCCTAGTTCCTTGGTAACACATGGCAGAGTGGGAGAAACCATGGCAGTTCAGGGACTTGCCACTACCATGAAGTCTTCTGGATTTGGAAGTATAGGTATTATGGGCATAGGTATAGGTATTATGGGCATGAGACAGTGATGCATTTTCTACAAAAAGTAGACACAGAGCTTGGTAGATGTCGTTGGACTTTGCTGGAAACAGAAGTCACATTTGGTGTACTTCTCAAACCTATCATGAAGCCTGTGAGGCCATCAAATTTTAGAGGGGACTGGAGCTAAGTAAGAGAAGGCTCTGCAGCAAATACAAATGCAGGTAAATTAATAGCCTTGGACTCAAAGGCACTGAGAGTGTCTGACAGATGCAGATGTTTTATAGGATCTATGTTTGGCTCCAGGAGGGAAAACAGTTGAAATTCTTAAGATTTTAGCATAATTCCAAGTCTTCCTTTATTCAAAATTATTTTCCCTTTGGAAAGCAGATAATGGTTGCTATTGGGATCTTTTTAGACAGAATACCTACCCAGGAAATCAAATGTCTATGCAAACTTAACACAAATCATAAGCAGGTTGTTACCAAATTCACTGAATCATAAAGTCGAACTTGTAACATTTTATTAAATGGATTAGTACACCAATGCATCATTTCTTAATAACTTTTTCTAAAGATTTATTTTATTTATGTATACAAGCTGGGGTGTAGGCCAGAGGTGTGAGGAGGCGAGAGGATTCACCAGAGAGAGAGTAGGGAGCAGAACAGGCAGATCGACTGATGTACACTGATGAGGGGAGCATCGGGCGAGACGGAGAGGTCTGCCATGCCATGTGGGAAGCTCCCTGGCTAGGGATCGAACTTGTGATGCAGTGGCTCTGGTTAGCTTCATAGTGCTGAGACAACTCGTTGCACCACCAGAGGCCCCTCAGTATCTTTTTAAATGAGATTTTGTGCCTCAACCTTTTAGGGATCAGTAAGTTTTTTTGTTGTTGCTGCTGTTGTTTTCATTCAAAGGACAATTGCTGTTCAAGAGAAAAAAATAAGAGACCTCCTAAGGGTGTTGTTCCCTTTCCCCTTCCATTTTTTTTCAGACTTCTTTTACTCTGTTTTCTGATACAGAACAAAGTGTCTATGGTCTGGATCATAGGACTCTTGACTTCTAGCTTCTGCTGTGGTTTGACCGTTAATATACCACTAGCACATATTAGAGGGTAGGAGAATAGAGTTGAGTATTTTCCCCTTTGTCTTTCTGTGATTGACTGTGATTTTTCAGAAATGGTTTTCTTTATTATGATCACAGCAATGAGTAGGTGTGCCTTCCTCCATGAGGACAAATCTCTTTTAGACAATGGAATCGCATCTTCTCCCCTTAACACTACAGATCCAAGCATGGTATCATCTTCTCCCTCTTGTTTATCCTCGGGTGCTTTATCATCCTTTGTTTCTTGTAATGTTATCCATGCAATTTTTAATAATAATTCTTGTAAATGTCTTCATTTACACCAGAAAATATAGTATCTGCTTATTGCCAAGATGTTGACAATTACAGGCAGTATGGAACTCCTGAGTTTCTAAGGGTGGAAAGGGGCAACAGATGGCAAGAGTATAGTATGAGAAGAAAGGAAAATGAGAAGTACTAAATACAATACTTATCCCTTCCAGATTTTGCTTCATCAATAAAATTTTGTAAAATAATGTGAAAGACTATAAGATCGCATCTTACATTGCATTTGACTTTTTTCTATACATAATATGATATAGAAACTAAGTTTTTAAATAAATAGTAAAACATTTCAACAGTAGCCACATTGTCCTCAAACCACCTTATTTTTCTGTTCCTTATTTTTCTGTTCTTAAAAAAGAATATAAAAATATGCATTTTATATTGCCTGTTATAGCTGAAAGTCATGTTGACGTGAACGTGTTATAAAGTCTCCTAAATGAAATTATTTTTGAGATTCAGTTGCCATAACAACTTTCTTTACCTCTCCAATAGTGTTGAATTAAATATGAAATAGCATATGCTTCTTATAGGCATTAAATTATAAGTTCTGACATTCAAAATAAAATATTAAAGAAAAAATCTCTGAAGAAACTTATGGTTTGAGGAGCAAAGTTTAACTATGATAATTAACTAGAAGCATACATTAATTCACATGTTTTCTTTTATAAATAGTGCTACTATTCTTCAACATAAGAAACCAATTAATTTTCTTGACTCTTAATAATGAACTTTGAAAAGGTACAGCAGGTAATGATTTCTTTATATATTATACACACAGCATTATTCTGCTAGAGAGGTATATGGTGTATAAATTTTCTAGAAGGAAGTAACATAATGTACACAATAGTTTAAAAATTAAAAGTACAATACATAGGTACATCTCATCTTTCTATATACATTTTGTCCAAGGTATACACATATTTTAAACATTGGGAATATAATGTGAATTCAAATTACCTTTCTAATATAGAGTATCATAATCCTTGCTTGAGTTGATTTTTTAGCTGGAAATAATCTGAATTATTGAGTTTGAAAATACTTAAACTGAAAGTGATACAGAAAGTGAATGAAACTCAATAATTTCAAATCATCAGAAAGGTCACTGAATAAATAGTACTGTTAACAAATGTTCTTGTCCCTGAAAGGTTATAATCGTAATACTAAACTGTCTAGTCTACTGGTTTTTCAATTTACTTATTAGCAATGATGTTGCATGCTAATCATAAAAGAACAAGATACTTTAACTTCAATGTATATACATTCATATAAAATATTAATTTAATCTTTTTGGGTAGTAAATTTGAGAGTGCTAATGTCTTTTCAAGATCTTGATTTCATTTTTTTTTTGATAAATAATGCAAGAGGGATTTCTGGATTGTATGGTAGATCTATTTTTAATTTTTGAGGATCCTCTGTACTATTTTCCATTATGACTGCAAGATTTCAACAGTGTATGGACTGATTAGTCCATCCTCCCTAACCAGGTGTAAATGATTATCTCATTTATAATCCCTGTTAGTTATACTGGGCAGGTTTTCATAAAGGTGTTGGTATGTGAATATCTTCGTTAGAGATATGGGTATTCAAGTCTTTGGCCCACTTTATAACTGAATTATTAGTATTTTTACTATTGACTTACAGGAGTTTTGATATATTTTAGAGATTAGTCCCTTGTCAGATAGATGGTTTGTAAATGTTTTATCCCATCCCATAGGTTGTCTTTTCATTGTGTTGACTGTTTCCTTTGCTGTGCAGAAGTGGTCCTAATTGCTTATTTTTGTCCTAATTGCTTATTTTTGAATTTGTTGCCAGTGCTTTGGTGTCCTATCTGCTGCTTCCCACTTTACTGATGGAATTAATTGAAGGAATTCTTTCCCAAGTTTATAAAAAATCTATGATGGTGCCTGGCAGTGGTAGATGCTCGAACACTATTTCTTAGAAAATTATAGGAAGCTGTAAGAACACTGAACTTTTAAGTTACCAAAATATATCTTTCTTTTAGTGTCCATGTGAGAAATAAGAAGAGGGGAATGAAGTCCCAGTGACTAAAGATTTTATAGATATTTTTTCTCCTCCATAGAATTGGGTACACATAAATACCACATACCAATCAGATGACTCACTGGGGAGAAGTGAAGATGTGGGTTGCATGGAGTGAGTCAGAAATATAGGAACGTTTCTCATGAAGCACAGACAGAACCTAAGGTTAGAAGAACATTCCAACATTGAGAGCACCTTTCATTATGTAAGTCATCAAGCCCATTATCTAATTATTCCTAGTGTCTCATTTTAAAAGTGTATTATCTCCTCATGTAATGTCTAAAATCACTACAAGGATGCAAAATTATTAGCATGAGGAAGAACTAAGTGTACTTCATTCATTAATAACTAAGCGCAATGAACTTTAGAAAAACCACAGAGCTCCTTTAATCGTCATTCTTATAGCTCTAATATAAGTTCTAGCCATGAAAACTGCATCGGTTTTATCAAGTTGGCAGTACATATAATCCGAATAAACTCTAAAACTTTTTAAATCCTAAAACCCATCTATTTCTGCTTCTATAAAGTGAAGCACTCAGTTCTAGCCACTGAATAATCTTAAAGTAAACCAAGATTTTCCTCTGTAAACTTATCTACAGTATTCCTTTATGTGCTGGAATTAGAAGTCACAAAATAGAAAACGAGAACCAAGCTTATCGCTTGACAAATTTACTTCATTTGTGCTACTGTGGACTTCTTCTCCCACTTTCCATAAGCCAGCAATCTAGAAAGGCAAGGCCAATGGAAATAAGCAATTATGGACAAAGTTATTCTCAATTCCCAAATTGAACTGAGCTGAGGCAGAAAATTTAGTTTCCCTTCTGAGAAGTCATGATTTCTATCAGCACTTCAGGGAGTGAAGAAAACTTTAAGCTGCTTCTGTTTGAGACAATTACTTGTTTAAAATTCTGACAAACCTAAAATCTGTGAGTTGTTCTCTTCTAAGACATATTTGAAAGAGGGAAGGAGAGAGAGAAATGCAAAGGAGAGAGACATAACTAAGAGAAGTAACTGATTCCCTGCAACTACCTCCTCAACGCTTCTGTGCTTCATTTACAAATATAAAATATAAACGGTTTAGATCTCTTTATCCAACTTTATTAATGTATTAAATTATATAAATTCAGACCAAATTGGATCCATTTATCAAGTCATATGGTTTGAACCAACTTATCAAATCTTAAATTCAAGATAGAGACTATAATTATTTTCTTTTATCAGTAATTCTCTGATTTTTTATTAAAAATGTGAACATGTTTGGCATAGATTTCTTATGAAATAATGCCCTTTTGTTTGTGCCTTGGTCTACGGTTTAGCATTGCCTCGTAATGTTTTAGTCAAGATCAGGCAGCACGGTGTGGAGATAGTGGTTCCAAGGTTCCTGTTGCCTAGTTACTTCGTAGTACACAAAGTCAGAGTATCACAGGAGCAATGTGAGGTCAAGTACGACACAGGCTCTTCCAGTAGGCCCCACGAACTGCATGTCAGTGAAATGAGGATCTCGATTGTTTGGAGAATAATATATGCTCTGTAACAATCCCTGTCTCTCGCTCCTAATGTAATGTTATGGATAGACCCTTACCACAAGTGCCTGTCATATTTGTTTTTTCTTTGTTTCTTCTTAAGGATCATTTTATAATCATTCACCAATTTATTATTAATTTTAAAGAATCTTGATGTTAAGCGTTGTTCAGGAATAAAGTAAATTTATGCTATTTGTTCCATTATTTATACTCAGAAATCTCTGCACTTGAATACTAAGATAGAGTGATTAATAATGAAATGGCATTGAGTATTATGAACTCCTTTACTGTAGAGCCTATTTGAATTTTGAGTAGTTTTACATGAACATTTCAGAATAGGATTTATAAAACATTATAAAAATGGATTGTAGAAAACATTCCTACTGAAATAAAACAAGATAACAAAATATTTTTCCAAAAACAGAGCTATAATTTATCATATAGATGGCAAGTCAAGGCAAACATTTCTTTCTCATAAATCACTTAAGATCATTCAAAAAAAGAATAACAAAACTCTTAAATAGTTCAGATTCCCTGCTTGGATGTTATCCACCAGAGATAATTTGTTTCTCTAGTGTGGAGCGGGACTGAGAATTTTACCTCCCATTTTTCTCAGATGGAGCTTTCTCGTTATATGCTTACTTTCCCTCCAGTGCCCTTATATGCTTACTTTCCCTCCAGTGCCCAGTGCCATCACAGGTAAGAAATATAAGTGGTAGGAAAAGTAGCTATCCTATATGGTTATTATTTCTAGGTGTTTGAAACAGGGCTGACTACTGAATCCTGCTACCCAGGCAGTGTGATAGAACACTGGAATGAAATATGTAAGGAGTTGAGCAGAGACACAAGCACAATTTTCTAAGTTTTTTCCTCTATGAAATATAGAAGCATGTTAGTCTGAGTGTCTGCACACCTGGGCTTTGCTTTGCTTGGGAAATGGTACTCTGTCTTGCTTTATCATCTGGTTACTTCTCAGCTTTTATGTCATGTAACATCACTTAGCTGAAAACAGTTTCTTGGCAAACTGATTAAATTTGTATATTTAAATGCTGGATCTCTTCCAGTAGGGATGAAAGATGTGTAATGCCTTGTAGCATAGTGTTTGTTAGAGCTTTAAATATTTTTTATTTTACTGTAAGCCAACTTGATCACTTGGGTACTCAGGTATTGAAATTCGTGGCTTTTCCTGTATTCATATGAATGAATATTATTCTTGCTCAAGGATTCCTCTTAGAAGGTATCCCCCTCTATCTGAAAGTAGAGCTTTCCTATTTGGTATGATTTGGTAGGTTACTTTTTGTGTCGGCATGATCAAAACTACATAATGTAATGGTAGTAGCTGCCTAGTATTAATTTGGATTATCTTAAGAAACTTTTAAGAGTAATCTCTAGGATTTGGACAGAATATCTAGGAATTAGAGACTTGATGAGAGTGGTGATAAATATTATAGGCAAGAGAATATCATAGATCGTGTCATAGATCATCACAAGAATATCATGTCATATGTGAGGGGTTGGTAGTGAGAGAATATGGAGTCAATGATAGACCATATTTCAGGTGAACACACATGATGTCTTTACATATCTTAGTTCTCAGATATATTTCAAAGGAGAATGATGAGAACTGAGGTTCAAGAAGTAAAAAGGAGTCCAGTCTTTACAGTGTTTTAATCATATTCATTCAATAAATACTGTCTATCTCTTGTAGACAGGGCACAGCAGCATCAAAAAATTGTTAGAAATGTTTGACCTTATAGAGTTTGCATTCTAGGGTGTGAGGGAGATAGTAGAAAGAAAAGAAATGGAGGGGCCTCCCTGGTGGCGCAGCGCTTAAGCGCTGCGCTGTGGAGCTGTCGGCAGCAGCGATGGAGTTTGACGCCCGGCCTGGGAGAATCCCACATGGTGCGGCAGACCCCCCCCTCCCCTGCCTCGCCCGCTGCTCCCCTCAGCAGTGTATTTCTGATCCGCCTGTTCTGCTCCCCACTCTGTTTCTGTTGAATCCTCTCGCTACCCCACACCTCTGGCCTGTACCCCAGCTTGTATGTTTAAATAAATAAATCTTTAAAAAAAAAAGAAAGAAATGGAGTAGTCAGTTCTATAACTTTTGAAAATATGTATTGGTTCTAAAGTTGTATATGTGCTTATACATCTATACACACGCAAGCACATGCATACCCACACATGCAGACATGCATATAGAGGCATGACTCCTATCTCATGTTTGTTTATGGGCAATTTCCTTCACAATAAGCACTAGTCAAAAGCATAAAACAGTACTTGGCTGAAGCAAGGCACATAGAAATAAACAAGAATTATGCCCACACATGTACACACAAACACACACCCACACACTCCTCCATCTTCCAGGGGCCCTAGTTAGAGTCACATTCTACATCTAGTAGTCCAGGTTCCAGGTACGTTTCAGAGAACTCCCTTCTACTACTTCTCAATCACTCACAATCTGCCAATCCTTTAGACGCTTGCCTTTCACAACCAACCTTCTGATCTTTTAAGGTTTCAGGTTTATACAAAGTTACAATTATGGTACAATTCTATTTCTTAACATTTTACAGTACATAAAACTGTGTTATGGTTGTTAAGTTCTAATCTTTTTTTTTTAATTTAGGAGAAAAGTGTATGATTAAAGGCAGGATCATGTTTTTGTTTTTGTTTTTGTTTTTTTGTAAAACGTTTTCTATGTGTTGTACTATTCCCTCTCTCTCCCAGAGCTGTCCTATCTCCACATACTTTCTGCAGCCGCTGGGAAAGCTGGACTTGATTATGTGCTTTCAAGCGATAAGGGAAGCATTTACAGTAGACTATCTTAGCATGAATCATAAGTGGTTGGACCTATAATAAAGTTATCGAGAAACAGAGCTTGCTTTTTTCTTTTGTCCAGTGTTCCTCCCATGAATTCATTTTCATAAACAAGAACACATGAGTTGGTAAACTTATGAACATTTTGCTTACTTATGCTTCCTCAAAATAATGGGGGAAAAAGCCAACAGTGCCCAGGTTGTTCACTATCCAAGGGAAGCACAATCACAAAACATAGCATTATAGCACGACCTCTCGTGGATTACTCAAGTCCGTCGTGGTGTGAATATATTTACTGCCGTCTTCTCAAAACACCCCCAAATTCTGCTGCAATTTGTCTTCCAATGTAGAGCTCAGATACACCTGTCTCTCTGAAATGATAATTACATTCTCACATATGAATTGCATGAGGAAGTAGTCCTTTAATTGGGACAATCAGAGGTGGTGCAATGAGGTCCTTTCTCAGCTGAGACATAGTCCCCACTTGATTAGAGTTCTGTGTCCTTGAAATGATTCACTTGTGTAGTCGCAAGGATGTACTTCATTTGCAGCTTTCAACTTCATATCTCTGTGTTTTGTATACCTGAGTGTCTACTTGATTACATTTTGTCTCTACCTATGAATATATTTGCAAGTGTGCTCAATCATTATATTTATAAAACCTTTACTACAAATAGTGAAGTCTCCTGTTTTGTGGAATATAGATCCATTCTAATTAATTGTACTATTAAAATTAAACACTAATTTTAAATAATAGTTATGCTAAGAAATGCTCTTATTCAAGCTCATTTTACTGCTATTTTGGGGAGCTATCAGTAAGACAAAAAATAAAATGTGTTCCTCATATGCTATATGAAGTCATTACTAAAACTAGCAACAGTTGATTCTAAATTAAAATCAAATCGTTGATGAAAGCAGAACAATTGCAATGCCTATAAAAATCCTCTTTTCAACATTCGTTCTTCACATACATATATTGAGAGAATATATGCATAAGTATGTGTTTATGGTTTAAGTCTTCTCCAATGGGTTTGATTTTCTAACTTACAGAAAACAACCAGTAAAATTCAACTTAAGTCTACTTCACCTAAAACCAAACATTTGAAAATTTATAAATGACATGGTGAGGCCATTGTTGCAAGCAGCACAGTACTGATTTCATCTTCCAGAGTCTTTTCATTTTATTTAGTTCAATGGTTTTCAGATTTTAGGTACTTGCATTACACTTTAAAAATTTTGCCATGTACAATTTGAATGGGTATTAATTTTTTTTTCATTTAAAGCAATCTTGAATCAAACCATTTTTTTAACTTGTCTAAATTTACACATCAGTGATTAGTCTTCACGTTAAACTTTCCATGTACATATATTAATATATCAGTTAAAACAAAGATGTCATTATTAAAATTAAAGTAAGTCATTTATGTATTAGGTAAATCACTTTGTATATCACTGAGAATATATATATATATATATATATATATATATATATATATTAGGAACTGTAATGGGTGATTGTGAATTATTTTTGTTTCAGTACACATGTTATCAGAATGATAGATCACCACTTACGTGTAGTCAGTATCTTAGAGAAACATCAATGTTCCTTTTAAATAAAACACATTTAACATTTTAATAATTTTGGGAAATGCTCTAGGTTAGGAGATCACATCAATGTGTGACTCAGAAACCAAAGATGCACATCCAATAAAGATGTTTTCCACATTAAGAAAGTAAACATTAATGAGATAGGCAAAACACAAAAGAGACAGCTGGTAAAATCTGCTTGTCATGTCACATCTGAAATTTTGCTCAGACTCTATCCTTGAGCACCCAAGGACATGGAGGATAGATTATGCAAGACAAGCTGGCATCTGATGTGACTGTAGCTTTCTGTCTCTCACACACACGGAAAACACAATCAATAAGATTGTCTCATTTCATTCATGGGCCCCCCTGGTGGCACTGCGGTTGAGCGCTGCGCTGTGGAGCTGTCGGCAGCACGCCCGGCCAGGGAGAATCCCACATGAGTGGCAGACCTCTCCTGCCTCACCCGCTGCTCCCCTCAGCAGTGTATTTCTGATCTGCCTGTTCTGCTCCCCACTCTGTCTCTGGTGAACCCTCTCGCCGCCCCACGCCTCTGGCCTGTACCCCAGCTTGTATGTATAAATAAATAAATCTTTAAAAAAAAAAGAAAAAAAGAAATCAAATAACAAAACCTTTATCATACCCAGTCTCTAGAACTAGACCTCTCTGGAACAATATAGAGTTCAAAGACATACTCAATGGCTTTGAGAAGATATGAATCATTTGACAGTTTCTAAATGATTTTAAAGGGTTTATTGTCACACTTACTAGTCAATAATCAATTTTAAGAATTGTAATGAGAATACAATTGATTTGTTGAATTTTATATTTACTTCTCTTTTTTAAATTGTTTCTTTGAGGTAATGTTGAATTACAACACTGTATATGGTTTAGGGCTATAGGTTCATAGCTTTTCAGATGTGTGTTATTCCACACTCACCACCAAACCACCCATAATCCTTCATGGGGCCTTCTCCCCACTTCGCTCCCTAGCAAATCCTTCACCTCTGGTAGCCTCAATTCTGCAGTAAAATTTCTCGGATTTCTGTTGTTTTAGTATTGTCTGTTCCTTTGTTTTGTTTCTTTATATTCCACATATTAGTGAAATCATCTGGTATTTGTCTTTCTCCTTCTGATTCATTTCACTTAGCATAATCCCTTCCACTTTCCATCCATGTTTATTCAAATTCATTTGTCTGTATATCTGAATAAGTATTCAGAAATAAATATCTGAGTAGTGCATGTGTCTTATGTCTTCTTACTCTACTCATCTGTCCTTGGGTACTTAGGTTGTTTTCATAACTTGGCTATTGTAAATAGTGCTGGGATGAACATGGTGTGTGTGTGTGTGTGTGTGTGTGTGTGTGTGTGTGTGTGTGTGTGTATCCCTTTGAATTAGTGCTTTTGCATTCCTTAGATATCTGGATTATATTGTAGATCTATTTTTAATATTTTCAGCTACCCCTCATTGTATTTGTTAGAAGAAATAATATATATGTGTGTGTCTGCATACATTATGCTTTACTCATGTATAGACACATATTTATGTGTGTACACACACACACACACACACAATGTACAACACCAAAAGTGAAGCATAATGTAAACTATAGTCTTTGGGTGATTATGATCTGTCATAATAGCTTCAGTAATTGTAACAAAGGCACCACTCTGATGGGGGATGTTGACAGTGGAGGAATCTATGTATATGTGGGGACTGGGAAAATAGAGAACATTTCTGTTTCTCTATTTTTCTCTTAAATTTTCTGGTGGACCTAAAACTGCTCTAACATATAAATTACTTTGTAAATAAATGAATAAGTAAATAAATACCCATGTTTTTTCATTGTTTTCTCCATCGTAACTCTGAGTGATTTATTTCCCATGTACAATTGGTTAGCTAAAACATTAAGCACTCTCTTTTTGAATATAGAGAAAAACATAAAATTCCATTCAAGTGGAAACTAAACTTACAATTTTCCCTTAGAGTTTTCAATTAATGATTTTTGGATCCAAAATAATCAAAACAAATCTACATTTAATGCCATCGCCCTATGATTTTAATCATCTCAGTATGATAGAAAATGGAATAATGTTTAGCTTCATCATTAATTAAGACAAGAGTATTTTCTTTTAAAATACCTAATTTTAAATATCCTTATTCAAAATTATTTAAAAACTTCTAATTTGAAATTAGCAAAAGAGATCAGCATTGAAACTTCTGAAAAGTGATCTTCTATTGCCTTATCACCCAATCTATATTTTATTATTACATTGGGAAAGAGAAATGATAAACTCTAATTATTGCCATCCTATTGAAATAATAACAATAATTTTCCACTTTAGGACTAAATTGAATATGTTCATTGTGAAGAAGTATTGAAAATTCCAGAGTGCTTATGATCACATAATTCTAGGAATCCAAAGTGGGAAAAGGACTTCAGAATTCTCCAGGAAAACTTCTACTTTTTCTACATAAGGAATCTAACCAAAATTCACTAAGACTTTTGTAAGAGCTAATTTATATTATGTATTCTTGTTTCTTTGTATCTTTTACATATTCCCCAAGTACTCAGTTATTCAATAAATTATATATTCTTATTTATTTTTATAGGTGAACTGGGGTGTAGGCCAGAGATGTGGGGGTAAAAGGATTCACCAGAGACAGAGTGGAAAGCAGAACAGGCAGATCTTGAAATACACTGCTGAGGGGAGCAGCAGACAGAAAGGGAGGGGTCTGCTACGCCATATGTGGGGATCAAACTCAGGCCGTAGCAGTGATAACACTGAGGCTTAAAACCCATAGGTCCCTGGGGCAGCTATATTCTTATTTTTCAAATGACTCCCTGTAGTGCCAGCAGGAAAATGGCACTAGGCAGGTTCCCTATGATGGGCAGACAGGCATACACGAGTCCTGGAGCCTTCGGTGGCTTTTTATGGCCTTTTTATTTAAACTCTTAAACTCTGTCAACTCTATGCAAGGTGGAGGGGCTGGGTGGCCACTGGGTGCCATCTACTTGTAGCTGGGGGACCAGGAGGCCCCCTAGCCTCCTGGCCCCTGGCAAATCTTCAGCTTCTCTGGGGCCCTTCCTGCAGTGTGCTCTTGCTGCTTCTCTCTCTGCTGCTGCTTCTTCCCTCTCTGCTCTCTCCTTCTGCTATTATTATTAATAAGGGTTCTTATTGCTAAAGCATAGAACATGCAAGAACAGATGAGCAAAGTAGAGATGGAAATTCTGAGGAAAAATTAAAAAAGAAATGCTAGAGATCAAAACCAATGTAACAAGAATGTAACAGAAGAATGCCTGCATGTACTTGTTGGTACACTGTGCCTGAGCAGAGAATCTGAGTTTGAGAATATCTCAATAGGAACCCCTCAAAGTGAAAATCAAACAGAAAAAAATGATTAAAAAAAAACACACTCAAGACTCTGGGACATCTAAGAAGCCTGTAACATGTAGGCAAATGAAATACCAGAAGGATAAAAGGGAAAGAAACATGTAAAAAAAAAAATGTTGGTTTTGCTCTGATTGTTTTTTTTTTTAATGTGGAAGTCACTTTTTTTAATTGCATATTTCCTTTCTGTTTTTATTTCAGTCATTTTAATTTTTATTCTGTCATTTTTTATAATACACAGTTTCATTGTAAACTTAAACTATTTTTTATAGTGGTTTAAGGTTTACAACAAAATTGAAAGGTGTATAAATTTACAACATACCCTCTGCCGCAGCAGAAGCACAGCAGTCCCTAGTATCACATCACTCACTGGAACAGCATACTGCTACTGGGAAGGGCCCTGCATTGCCATATCATAATCACCCAAACTCTGGAGTTTAATTTTAATTCAACCTTGGCGACTGCTTTCTGTGACTTGGCTTGGATCCACCATTTACTATATCATGCAGGCTATATTCACTGCCCTGAAAGGTCTCTCTGCCTTGCTGTTCATGCTTCCCTTCCCACAACCCCTGCAACCACTGAACTTTATACAGTTTTCATGGTATTGTTCTAAGTGCCTTGCTTTTTTATGTGGACTGATCTTTGTAACAGCTGAATGAGGTAAGAGGAGTTCATACAGATGAAGGAGTTTAAAATCCTTTTAACTTGAGCTCTCAAACAAATTTTGATAAGATATGGATACTTATGGATACTTACGTTTATCAATTTTTTTTTTAGGAAGACTAACTTCAAAATTTCAGGATAACTCATAAAGCAGTCCAGATTAGATACAGAAATATAGAAATATAGCTCATGTTAAAAAAATCATCAAAAAGTTCAATGATTTATGGTTGGCCTAATTTAATGTTTATCTTGTATATTATTTTTCAAGCTTTCCATTCATTGTTTTTTTCTGTAATATCCTCTATAAACTTCTTCAAAGTGCTAGGGTGGGAATTTGTCTGATTACAGTGTTTAGGAAATACAGTGCAACTTAGACTTATTCACCTAAATAAACTATAGGTAAGTATTTTTTCCTTTCACTATGCTCAATGCAATCAGAAATGTACTGCTGAAAAAATACGACACCCACATTTGCAATCAAACTCTACTTTCTAAGTATTAAACTAATGTGTGTTAAAGAGTTCTTCAATATTCATTTAAACACTTCCAAGAAAATGAAGTTATTTACTTGTTTTTTCCAAGGCTGATTTTCTTAAATTTCTGGCAAATATCTATACCTGTGAAGTCATCAGCATTTCACTTCACTCTCAGTCTGAGAGGTCTGTTAGCACTCATGCCCAGGGCATCATGGGACAGCCAGACTTGCATGCTGGGAAGGGGCCCTGCCATCCATGTGCATAAAGGCAAAGATACTTAGTGTAAAAGAACTTTAATAGACAGTTACTGTGCATGCAGAGAGAAGAGAAGAAAGGATAACTGTGTCCCCCAAACAGCCAAAGTTACCCATCCCCTTGTGGTAAATGCCCAGCCAAACAAGGTTGGCCTCAATCAGGGGTGCTGAGCCTCTAACATTTGCCACAAATCTAAGGTGCTTTCTGGTAGGGAAACATGAGAAAGAGGCAAAAGGGACCAGGCGAATCTGGGACAAAAGGGGCAAAATCAAAGTACAAATCAAGAAGGCCGCCATTACCAACCTGCCCACGGTTTTCCCACCCATGTGTCTTTTCCAAGTGTCTCTGCATGTCTTTCCTCCACATGTCTCCTTCAAGTCCCCCAAAAATCTGATGCGAGTCCAAAGCCAAACACCAAATGTGCCCTTCTTCTCCACCACCCATGTGGTGACTGTCTCTCACCTCCCCGTGCCTCTCCCTGAAGCCCACCTGCCTTCCACGTGACAACGTGCCACTTGCCGCTTAGCTCTGCCCGTAGATCCTAGAGCTAGTCCAAGGTGCTGCATGTAAATGGGGCAGAGGGTGTGGTGCCTGGTCCTTTTATGGAGCTGTGTCTGTTACAGGTCCATATATTCAAATGTTTTGGAACTTTACTCTTGGCCTTGAAATTGTTGAATCAACAGAGTTCTACTCTAGTCAGTTTTCCACTGCAGGTTGTCACAAGTTAATTTTTCAGACTGGTTTGAGGTGTTTCTCTTATCATAAACAATACTTTTAATATACACTTAGATTCTCTTTTTTATTTTTTATTCTCTTGTTTTAGTCTAATCATTTATTTATGAACCAACATTTCACTATGTTTTAGTTATAAAGGCCTTTTGATATTTTTATATTCTGGGACTCGACCTCCATATTATGACATTTCCTTTTAGAAGCAAACAGTATCTTCTTCTCTCTCAATAGAATTAGATTAGATATAAATGTAGGTGTAAGTGTAGATATAAATGTGTAGATATAGATATATAAAAGTACACATGTATTTTAGTATTTTTGTTGAAATAATGTTATAATTGTAAGTTAATTTATAGAGCATTACCATCTTTACATTGTTGAGCCTTCACAGAACATTACAAGGTATGTCTTGACATTTTCTCAAGTTTACTATTGTATCTTTCAAGAGACTTTTTTCATATTTGCTTCATATAAATTTTAAAAATACCTTCCTAGGTTAAGATTTGGGTATTTAATGCTTTTATTGATCTTAAAAATAAGATATTCTCCTTAAGATATCTTGTAAATAATTATTGACTCCATATATTGAAACCTTTATTTATTTTTTTTAACATTTATTTATTTATTTATACATACAAGCTGGGGTACAGGCCAGAGGTGTGGGGCGGCTCACCAGAGACAGAGTGGGGAGCAGAACAGGCAGATCAGAAATACACTGCTGAGGGGAGCAGCGGGCAATGCAGGAGAGGTCTGCCGCACCATGTGGGATTCTCCCTGGCTGGGCGTCGAACTCGCATTGTGAGCTGCAGACAGCTCCACAGTGCAGCGCTCAACTGCTGTGCCACCAAGGAGGCCCCATATATTGAAACCTTTAATTTTTGAGTGTTTACTCGATCAATTTATTTAAAATCCATTTTCCATTCGATAAAATTCATTCTCTATTTCAGTAAGTAAATTTTATAAAGTATTGCTTACCTTGAGTTTTGTGACAAAAATTCTATCGTTTATAGTTTTATTTTTGCCTTTCATTTCTTTAAAGATTTATTTATTTATGCATACAAGAACTCGGGTGTAGGCCAGAGGTATGTGGGGTGTATGTGAGAAGATTCACCAGAGACAGAATGGGGAGCAGAACAGGTGAATCCACTGAAATACACTGCTGAGGGGTGCAGCTGGTGAGACAGGAGAGGTCTACTTCGCCATGTGGGTTAGCTGCCTGGGTGGGGATAGAGCTCATGCTACAGTGGCTAGCAGTTGCTTCATAGCCCTAAGACTTTAACCCCTGCACCACCAGGGAGGCCCTATTTCTACCTTTCAAGATCTTACACAGATAATTGCTTTCTCTTATCCAATTCTCACTGGCTAATGTTGGAAGATGTTCCTCTCTGGCTTTTCCTCAAACTCTACACAATTCACTGATTGTACTAGAGTGTAGAACCTTGACTGCTTGTTACCTGTACCTTTCCTCAGGTACAGGTTACTTGCACCAAAGATACTTCAAAGATGAGGTAATAATATCTTTGTCTGGGACAAAGACTAGGCTTGCTTACCAATGACTACAAAGCATTACATTCCATAAGTGCACTCACTGCAAGCAAAGAATCTGCCGCATGTAGTCTACTCCGCCCCCCTCCCAGGAGAATTGATGTCAGCATGCACACGTGATGTCATGTATTTGCTTTGCTCCAGCAAAAAGTCCTTTACTTATGATGCATAGGTTTTATGTCCTTTGTCAGAATACATGGAAAAACAGACTAACTTATTTGCTTCAAAGTAGTATAAAATAAAATCTCACTCAATAGCTATACCTCCAATACAGTCTTAGATATTAGTTTTAGCAGAGAATATTTTATGTTACTAAATTTTGTGGGACTGCCACATTAACCATAATTTTAGCTCTTATGTTGATACACACAAATTAATCATGTGATGGAATTATCCATTATCCATTTTCTTGAGTGTTTTTGCTATGAATGTATTGAATTATGACCATTGCCATTTCGTCATCTGTGGTATTAATAATAAATTCAATAAAACAGGAACAATTAAGATAATAAATTATATTAAAATATTCCCTAATATTGAAGCATTCTTGCATTTCTGAAATAAATTGCACGTGGTATGATGCATTATTTTTAAATATACTCTTGATTCCATTTACTTATATTTTATTTAAGATTATTGCATAGATATAAATGAGTGAAATTGGTCTTTAGCTTTATTTTTGGCATACTCTTCTTCAGACTTCAGTAATTTTGAAGACAGAGAAAAATCACTTCTCAAATGCAGAAAAATATTTTACCCTTTTACAGACTATAGTGACTAAAATTAGCTATATTTTTAGGGGTAAATTGTGACTGAAAGGCTAATGAGAGTTTGAAACATGTTTATTGCAACTGCATAATATTGGATCATCTGTTTAGGAATTTTTATTGAGAAGGCAAGCCAGATGTCTCTTTGTAATCATTGGAAGCAAGTGCTTTTTAAAGTTACTCTTTAAGATCACCATAATATCTAGGATAATATAATTTGGAAGAATTGTTCTTGTGGACTATAAAAAGAATCTTCGATGGGCCTCCTGGTGGTAGACGGGTTAAACTCTCAGTGCAATCAAGCTATATCAAGCCCTCAGCCAGTGCCACATGAGTTTGACCCTTGACCAGGAGGCTAACACACATGGCGCAGCAGACCTCTTCTGTCTTATTTGTTGCTCCCTTCAACAGTGTATTTCAGTAGATCTGCCTGTTATGCTATCCACTCTGTGGTGAATTCTCTCACCCCACACCTCTGGCCTATACCCCAGTTCTTGGATGCATAAATAAATAAAATTAAATCTTAAAAAAAAATGAATCTTTGGGGCCTCCCCGGTGGCGCAGCGGTTAAACGCTGCTCTGTGGAGCTGTTGGCAGCGGTGATGCAAGTTCAACTCCCAGCCAGGGAGAATCCCACATGGCGCGGCAGACCTCTCCTGCCTCGCCCGCTGCTCCCCTCAGCAGTGTATTTCTGATCTGCCTGTTCTGCTCCCCGCTCTGTCTCTGGTGAACCCTCTCGCTGCCCCACACCTCTGGCCTGTACCTCATCTTGTATGTAAAAAGAAAAAATAAATCTTTAAAATAAATGAATCTTTGATGTAAGATTCTATACCATTTGAAATCAAGAAGCAAGTAACTCCAGATCATTTGTCAGAAATTCGGCCATCCTTCTACCCTCCTAGGCTTTGAACTTCTTGACTTGCTTTCCTATAATACTTTTTTTTTTCTCCCTAACACTCACTAGCTTTAAAACCCACTTTCACATTCATCTTACAATCATGCCATTACCAAAAAACATGTGTGACCTAATCTCAAATATTCAGCTAGTTCTCTTCCACTTTATATCTTTTGGAGAAAAAAAAAATTGCTTCAATCTCTTAGGTCTTACAGTAAACTTAATCTTAACAAGCTTTTCCAGTGTCTGTTCCCATGCATGCCTTCATTTCTCTCCCAGAATTTGTCTCTAAAGTCTATTTTTGTCTCTCCTTTGAAAGCCCAATGAATCCTTTTGTGTCTCTCAATCTTTTCAGTGTTAACTGACAAACACCCCACCCAGTATCACCAACTACTCTTAACTCACTAGAATTGCTTAACTCAAGCAACAACATGGAAGGAAACAGCATGATCTCATTTCACCTTCATGAAGACTTGCCTCAGTTGGCCTCTTACAGCCAGCTGCCTTGCAATCCTACTTCATTTACTTAGTTCTTTTACTTCCCAAGTTTCCTAGATGACTTTTCATGCCTTGCCTTTACTAGAAAATCTAATACCTCCTCCTTTCCTCACTCTCAGCTGAGGACCTATTTTCCTGTTTTGTTGAGAAAAGAAAAGGTGAAAGGAGAATTTTCAAATACACTCAGCGGCACATATATCCGTATGCATGTATCTACTTTGCCTTTCTGTTTATTTTGGATGAACTACCTGCACAACTTCAGAGACAAATGAGAACTTCTCCCTTTGTGAATTAGGTCCCATCCATTTCCATGTCCTCCATGATTTTGCTTCAGTAATTCTGTATAAATTGTTTCTTCTCCTCTTCCTGATACTTCTTACCATAATACAAATATAATATAATCTTGTTTACTTTTTAAAAATCCCTTTACCCAATATTCACCTCCAGCTACTCCCTCTTTAGTTTTACTTTTAACAACAAAATTACCTATAAACTCTTTTATATGCACCTTCCCAAGTTAATATATTTCCTTTGTCTCACCACATTCAAAACAAGTTGTTCTCCAATCAGCAAACTGTCAATAGAACAAGCTCATCATTGAAAACATTTTGTTAAAATCATTCTTAATTGGATGTCCTGCAGTATTTGACACTCTTGATCTTACTGTTCTTCTTGATTTGATTTTTTTTTGCACTTCTGTAAGTTAGCTTTACTGCTTTCACACTGGCTACTTCTTTTTCTCATCATCTCAGTTAGTAACCAATACTCCTGGGGCTCAGTACTTGAACTCTTCTTCACCTAAGCTTACAACCTAGCTGATGATCTCCTTCACCCTCTGTGCTGAAAATGTCACCTAGATGCTGCTAAATCCATCATTGTTCAATCAGGTATGAATCAAAGATAGAGGACCATAGTGAGTTATAAGATAATGAATCTCCCCCACCTACTGCTCCTATAGTCTTTCACTTTTCACACTGCATGCAGGAACAAATTGTATCACTTCCACCTTCACAGTTTATTCAGAACATAAGCACATCTCTTCACCTCCGCTGCTACCACCCTAGGACAAACCAGATTATCACCTGTGTGAATCATTGTGGCGCTTACTAATTACTTTCCCTTGTCCTCTTATCATGAATTCTCAAGTCTGACGTGAAACTTTTAAAAGACTATGAATCATATAGCATTCTGTGCTCAAAATTGTTAATAGACCTCCATTTACCATCTAAAAGCTAAATACCAACACATTTCATTTATCCCTTTGAAATGTGCTTCTTTTATGTAAACTTACAGTTTCAAAAATCATTAATGTTTATTTATAGAGTTATATTTCATTTGTTTCTAACTGCTGTAAATATTTTTATGAATATACCTCCATTACACATCCATATTCATAGCATGTATATGTTTCCATTTTTCTATCACAACTTACCAATTTTTAAATACTCTCCATGTATGAGGTATGATTGTTGAAGTTTCTTTATTATTTCTCTAAACACTTCTATCAATTATCATAGAACACACTTCCTTTAAAGTGTAGAAAGTTGAATAACTTTCTAGTGATTTTTAACTCATCCAACTAATTTAAATATTTAGTTCCATACTCAAAGCTGGAAATATATCTGCTTCTTATTGGTGTCATATCAAATAAACACAAACTGGGTGACTTTTCACAACCCATATTTCGTATCTCACAGTTTTATAGGCCAGAAGTCCAGATGGGATCTACTGGTTCCCCTATTTGTTTCTCACTAAACAAAAATAAAGATGAAAGCTGGCTTGGGTTCTTATCTAGAAATCTGGAGAGGAATTCACTGCCAGTGTCACGAAGGTGTTTGGCAGAATTCATATCCTTGCAGCTGTAGGAATAAGATCTTTCTTGGATTCCTTACTGTCAACCAGAAGACTCATTTAGCTCCTAAATATCCCCTGCATACCGAAACACATTGTCCCCACTATCTTCAAATCAGCAAAGCCATTTCAGGATCTTCTCAAACCACATATCTCTGACCTCCCCTAATGGTCCATAACCTCTCTGGATTTCCAGAATTCATGTGATTAATTTGGTCCACCTATATAATCCATACCTATAATTATTATATAATAAGTCTTTCTCCTTCATTTTTTGTTTGTTTTTGCTACACAACATATTCACAGGTTTCAGGATTTAAGATGTAGCTATCTTTGGGAGGACATTTTGCCTATCATAGTCTCCCCTGTATCCTCAAGGATCCATATACCTTCCAAATGCAAAATACACCTCGTTCCCTCCCACAGTTCCCAAAGATTTCTTCCTGTAACAACATCAACTCAAAGCCCCAAATCTTATTTAAATTCATCAGTTCAAAAATCTCAAATGTCATCACTTAGATAAACCAAACCAGTGAGGGGGAAGGTCTTGGTATCATTCATCCTAGAGGACAAGTTGTCTCCATCTGAGGACCTGTGATAATAAAGCACCGAGATAACTCTTCCTCAAATACAACGACATGATCTGATTTCTATTTTAAAAGTATACTGGGAACTGCCACAGAGGTCAGACCCTCACGATTGTAAATCACGACGCAGCAACTTTTCCAGTGGTCTCACAGAAAAAGAATTAAAAATCTTAGGAAGCTAATTTTTATAAGCCCCTCATATTTCTGCTTATCTTTCAATAGCATTGGTAGTCTTTTCATGGATATTAGTATAGGGAATAGACCTAGAATAGGGAAATAATAATCTTTTTCTGAAGCAGTGGGCAGAACTATTATTCAATGTAAAATTTGGAACACACACACACATATATCCAATTATCAAATTTTCTTGCTACTCCCCTACAAAGTATCAGGGCTTCCTTAGCCTGAGGCTGCTCAACTGTGGTGCATCTCACTGTGTGCATCATCCCCTGGACTTGCCTTAGCATCACCATCCTGGGACCAGAGAACCAGGAGCATCAATGTGAGCATGAAGCTCTTGCTGCCAGCTCCGCCATGTGTAACGCAGTCCCCTTTTCTCTAGCCCAGAAGTCTCATGTGTTCTGCCGACAAACTAACTTACTAGGCTGTAAACAAATTACGATCTCCAACTCTTACGACTTTTGACAGATCATGGCAACAGGATGAGATGCTGTTAGACACATGTCTCTTTGGAAGAGACAAGGGCTGTCTGTGGGCTTGCTGAGAGGATATGAGAGAGTATCCCAGGATCCTACCCAAGTTATGGGAAAGGGTTGGGGGGGGAACCTCACTGCCTCAAGGAGTGTCTGGGTCTAAAGGAAAAGAGGTAGGATTGAAACAAACTGTGGTATTTCCGATGCTGCTTACTCTCCTCCAGAAGAAAGAACAAGGAGTCACTAAAGGTGATAGAGGGTTTTGATAAAATGCAAACGTTGACAGCTCAACTGCGTAAGCCCTGGCAACATGCTAGAGCCTCTTGAACGTGAAAGCAAGTAAGCCTTGCTTTCTGCATCATGGCTTTCCTTTACTTTCAGCAACCCGCCCTTCCCTCCTATTCTTCCCTGTCTTTAGAAACACTTTGTTAAAGATACATTAAAAAAAAGTAATGAAAAACCATAGTGTTTGTGGAAATAGAAATTCATTAATTCATATTTAGAAACTGTGACAAGGATAAGTGTATGGATATTATCAGGAATCACTGAAACCAGATTCTGATACCTATTAGTATTGTACTTGATTATCTTTTTATTATATCTCCTGTCTCCTTTCCATTTTTTCTCCTGGTTATTGGCTTCATTTTTTTTCGGGGTACTTGGGGCCACAGTTAGAAAGAACTTCTTGTATCACACACTGAAACTTTCACAGTGAAAACAAAATCATATTTTTATTTTAAGTTGAGTCAGAACAGTTTCAAGAAAGAATGCTTATCAGTCCAATATAGTTCAAAATCACAACCACTGAGTCAACCATCTTAGTCAGGATAACAAAATATGACAAGCATCAGTTTTAGTGTCATAGTTATCCTCATGATCCAGGGTAAGATCAAAAGCTGTGATATAGTGAAAAAAGGATGTCAGTGGTCATTGACTACACTTACCTGTACCCATACAGGATGTATTTATAACATACATCCTATTAATAGTTTGCACTGAATGATCTTTTTTATGGAATGTTCACTTTTCAGTAACACAGTAATCTAAATATTGTAACAATATATTCATTAATACAAGTATGATTATAAAATATAGGCACAATAAATTTTAACAAGTTAAATTTATAATATAATTAATCTGAAAAATATATAGCTGTTTACATACAAATACCAAATATTTTGTAAACATTGTTTTTTAAAAAGAAAGTAAAATCATATATTGAAGGTGAAAAAGATAGTTTCCTTTTATGATCTGATTTAGCTCTGTTTCTATATATAATCACCTCAAGATAGATATCAAGCCCTTGAACATTAAAAAGGTGAGTGTATCTCCACATTAAAAAAAACAAACAAACTTTGTTGTCAAAGGCAGATATCATGTGTGTGATAAATATTATCCTTAAGTATGAATGTCATTTTGTTAGGGTAAATTATAAAAATGTCATGATCAAATAAATCCTTCATTAATGATTATCAAATTCTCATATTCCTTGTTCTGCCTGCACAGGGCACTGTACCAGATGCAGAATATCCAGAACCTTTGACTCCCAGAATTATGCCCTAAACCATTCTTATTAATGTCTATCCTATGGACAGTGATCTAGTAAAATATCTAGTGATTTCAGTTCCTATATCATTTCCCTTCCTTAAAGATAGAAAACACTGGGGAAAAAGTCATCAGTTTACTTCTCATGGAAGCCAGCTTCTACAGAATTAGTCAACATGTAAAGTGTGTGTGTTTGCACACACATACACTCAAAATGCATGAAATTAGGATAACTCAGACACAAGAATAATAAGCAATTTCAGCCTTTTAAGTATAGGTATGTGTTGCCAAAAATCTATTAGTATGTTTATCCAATTTGAGCTAATATAGTGCAAATCAGTGGGGCAGAACTGTCTGGTCTAATGCAGAGTGTGAATAAGAAGTCTGTGAAGGGGACTGTCTTTCAACCACACTGTCTAGTGGTCATGTCATAAAGTGAAGCAAAATTTATTAGAATTCATGCTCGAAGAAAAGGAAAATCTTTCTGTAACCCTAATATGAAACAACCAAATTGGAAAGTTCATAATATGAAGGCTCTTCTAATTTTATATCTTAATAATACCTAAAACTTCAGCAATGAAGGAAGAAGAAAGGGGGAGAGAGAGGAAAAGAGAGAGAGAGAGAGAGAGAGAGAGAGAGAGAGAGAGAGAGAGAGACAGAGAGAGACAGAGAGAGACAGAGAGACAGAGGAACTAATTTATGTATATTAGTGAACATATGTTTGTGTATATGTATACATATCTGTATATACATACATAAATTCACTATCTCTTTATATGTCTCCAGAATTCATCAGGTTTTCAGTCTACTCTTCTCTTATTCTGATAATATTTTTGGGGGTAATTACCTCTAAACAAATACTTTCCTGTCAACAATATGCTGACATTTTGTCTGTCTAGGTGTTAGGATAAATGTATCTTTTCTGAGTGAAGCAAAACAATTTTGTCCATAGTAATAGAATCTGGAAGTTAATGAAGTTTGGAATCTTGAGGAGAGAGCTATTAAAATAGACATGAAATAATCAATATGCTTATTCCAGGTCAAGGTAACTTTGGCATATTGCTTTCCTCAGTATCACAATGCATTAACATCTCGAAAAGAAATGTTCTAGCCACTTCAGAGGTTCTAGGGTTTAGTGTTTTGTAGTGTCTCATGTCTCTCCCTAAACATGGACTGAACTGTCATTAAAATAAACAAGCTCTGAAATAGGATTTACTTCATCAAAATTCACTGCTCTTACTTTCAGGAGAAAAATGTTAGAACTCCATGTCTTTACCCCATTGGGAAAAGGTGTTAAAACTGACCTTTGGGTATGCACAGTGGCATTTAGATTATTATATTAAGATTAAAATGAACTATAATTTCAGGTGTGTTGTGGGACTCTGACCTTTTTCTATATTAGTAGTGTAATACTTTCAGAAAGAAAAAATAATAGCTGTCTTAGACTTGTAAGTGACTATCCATTATAAGATGTCAATTGCTAGCTCATTCTCTTATCACCTGGGACTATAGCTTCTAACAGTTTTTATTGATCTCATAGAAAGAATGGATGTAAGTATATCAAATAAATGCTACTTTCCACGTATCTTATGACATTGAAAAGGAAGAACATCTACAAGGGTGTATCTGCTGTCCAGAGCACTGCCTACGACATGGAATGCATCAGCTCTTATTACAGCATTAATTAGTCAGGGTCACCCAAGGCAGACATACGAAAACTAATAGAAAATAATATGGAGGGCAGAGAAGAAACTATTGAAAACCTGCACAATGCAGTTGTTAGGGGCAGAAGGGAGAATTCTCCCCGCACTGTTTCCTTGCCCTTGAATGGAGACCACCAAACCTGTCACGACAGCCCCTTCTGCCTCTAAAGCCTCCCTCCTCTTAGAAATTGGGACCTTGGATATGCATGTCTTGAATATGATGGTCCCTTTCTCTCTCCCTTTCAGGTCCTAGCCTATTTGTTGAGAACATGTTTTCCTCCATGATTCTATATGCGCATATAGCAAAAATAGTTGCACTCTCCATTACTAAATGTAACATAAATAATGTATTTTTCATCCTATGCCTGCTTGAAATGTTGAATATTTTTCCCAATAGAGAATTTAGAGAAGTCTGATTTACTGGATACCATATAGTGTGTGTGTGTGTGTGTGTGTGTGTGTGTGTGTGTGAGTGTGTGTAATAAGCACAAGAATTAGGACCCCTGAAGCAGATAAACTGTTAGAGGGCCAAAGCTATGAGAACCTTTGTAGCAGCCGTCTCTCTCTGGTAGTTGAGAAGTAAGCGGAGGCAGGGCAACCTTCTATTCCTAATCTCCCAGTGTCTTTTCTGTGCTTCTTGTAAAGGGGTCACCTTCTCAGAACTTACATATTATGACTAAGGGAATGTTTCTTTAAACAAGCAGCTACTGGTTTCCAGGATGACACCCACAGAATCCTGATTAACTCCTGCAAATTACTTCAATGTGCACATGCTAAGACACCATTGTGACACAGGAAGGATTTAGGAGACAGACATGGGAAATGTGCTAGATTGGATGAACTGCAGTGGGGAGAATCCCTCTGTCCTGCCCCTAACGTGTTTTCAATCCACTTTCTCTTCCATCATACTATTTTTCTGTGGTAATCATATGCAGACCTGTGGTTTTGCTTATTATCTGTATGTTTATTCTTGAATGATTACTCCCATCACTGGTTTTCCACAATTAGTTTCAGATTCATCAATTTAAATGACAACCTAACTGAAACTGAGTTTTCCATAAATATCTTAATCTAAACCATCCAAATTAGCATCTTTACCCCTAAATATTCCATCTCATCCTAACTCCTCTTTCAACTTCCCCTACCCATAATAAATTTCACTCTCCACTCAGGAATTTGAATTATGTTTGACTTTTATCTCATAACAAATATCTTCAAGTATGTAATACTATTTTTATATCTTACCTGTGTTTGTTGCTAATTATTCCCTTCTTTTCGTCTCTACTGCTTAAGACTTTCTCCATTTTGTATCTGATTATGACAATAGTCTCCTAACTCCCTACAAATTAATCCTTCATATTTCATTGGTTTCAGTGGAGTAAAGCAACGAATATAATATGACTACTTCCTAGGTTTGGTTGTTCCTTATTAGTATCAAACCTAAATTTGTAGTATATTTTAACAGACCATCCAAGATTTGGTACCTTCTTTTCCTGTGTTTAACTTTGTGCTGCTGTGACAGGATATTTTTCTGTTACAGAAAATCCTTTTAACATTATGACGTAACATATGCTGTTTCTCATTTGACAAGGCAAGTGAGTTTGATACAGTGTCTTCAGGGTTGGTTAAATCCAGCTTTCTGTAGTATTGAGGTTTTACACTCCCCTATTCTACTGTGACAACCTCAAAATGTTGGTCTCTTTTCTTGGGCTGTTATTTCCCAGGTCCCAAGATAGCTTTGCCACTTCTGGGCATGACATGAAGATACCACAACACAGTCAGCAAAAGAGCTCACTTTTAGACAAATCACAGCAGTATAAAAATAACAGGTACAAAACAGCAGATGTATTTTCTAATCATGAATTAGCCACTAAATGATCTGATCTTGTGGAGGAAAATTTACCTTCCTAAGCATCGTTTCTTACTAGCAAATGAAGTAGTAAGATTGAATATGCTCTAAATTTTATTTCAGGATTGATTGACTTTTTGGAAAAGTCTTACAACTAAGTGGTTTTGGAATTCCTCCCAGGATATAATGGTGAAGGACCACAAAACTGAATAATAACCACTGAGTACAGGAGTCACCAGAATATGCTTTACACCCTCTCGAATTCTTTACAGAACCAGAATATGACAACACAATGACAATTTAAAGTTGACCGAGCACCTGTGTCCTTCTGTTGCTTGACTCTCTTGAATCATATTCCTGTCAAGAAGTCCACTTGATTGATTTTTAAAAAAGTTTTATTTATTTATGCATACAAGAGCTGGGATGTAAGCCAGAGGTGTGGGGGGTGAGAGGATTCACCAGAGACAGAGTGGGGAGCAGAACGGCGGAACCACTAAAGAACACTGCTGAGGGGAGCAGCGGGCAAGACAGGAGAGGTCTGCTGCATCATGTGGGAAGCTCCTTGGCTAGGGATAGAACTCGTGCTGCAGTGGCTGCAGATAGCTTCATAATGCTGACACTTAACCCCTTGAATATACCTAAATATTTCAAAGTGATTCTCAGGCCCTTCAGGATATACATCTTTCTTACTTAAATCCCCCCTTCTTTAAAATATTATTCTTACAAAATTATTTTATAGTTTAGAAAGACAATTTCCTCTTGGAAAGTCTTTCAGTTTATTCAATTGTTTCTTAGATGGCCCAGAATTTTATAATTTAAGTCAGCTTATCCATCCACCCATCATCTTTCCATATATCCACTCATATACCTAAAAATCTATTATTTGATTTCTTGCACAGTTCAACAAAAGCCCTCAGATCTGTTTTATCAACTAGAAGATACAAAAATTCCATCATTATCTTACATATTTTAAATAATAATTCCTAGGCTAATTTCTGTTTTACACAGAAATTGATATGCAGAGACTGAGTGTTAAGTGAATTGTTCACTGACCACTTCAATTTGATAATTCAGTTATCACTGTTCAACTTAGAGAGATCCAGAAGGAAAATTGCATACACATATGCATGCACATTCACACACATCACCTGAAGTCCTACCATACACAGTGTAGTTTATCTTATTCAATTGTTTTTGCTACAAATATACTTGTATAGATATGATTATTGGACTTTTTTTAAAAAAATAAAGATTTATTTATGCATACAAGCTGGGGTACAGGCCAGAGGCGTGGGGCGGTGAGAGGGTTCACCAGAGACAGAGTGGGGAGCAGAACAGGCACACTGATGGAAATACACTGCTGAAGGGAGCAGCGGGCGAGGCAGGAGATGTCTGTCGCACCATGTGGGAATCTCCCCGGCCAGGCATCGAACTTGCGCCGCAGCTGCAGACAGCACCACAGCGCTGTGCTTAACCTGTTGTGCCACCAGGGAGGACCAATTATTGGACTTTTGTAATCTGACAATATTTTAACTAAATGTTTTTATTTTAAAAATATGGTCTTTTAAAAAACTAGTAATAATTACAAGTTTACAGTGTAATGTATATTCCTAAGAAGCTGTGAACTCTGTCTTTAAATTCCCACATGGTCTGAGAGACAGGTTAATGTCATTGGCATGGTGGCCAAGAGCCTGGGTCTGGTGCCATACTACCCTTCACCAGCTGTGATGATGGGCAGACAGAGCTCTGTGCCTCAGTTTCTTCATAGGTAAAGAGAAAGATACTTAAAATGTTTTTAATGAAGTTTAGATTACCTGAGATTTTTAAAGCTAAACATATACTGGGCCTCCCTGGGGACACAAGGGGTTAAGTCTCAGCATTATCACTAGCCACTGCAGCACGAGTTCGATCCCCAGCCAGGGAGCTAACCCACATGGCGCAGCAGACTTCTCCTGTCTCTCCCGCTGCTCCCCTCAGCAGTGTCTTTCAGTAGATCCACCTGTTCTGCTCCTTGCTCTGTCTCTGGTGAATCCTCTCGCCACCCCCACACCCCCACACGCACACCTCTGGCCTAAACCCCAGCACATGTATGCGAAATAAATAAATCTTTTAAAAAATAAAGCTAAACATACAGCTAGTTGTATTAAGTATCAAATAAAATAAAAGCTTTCAAAATAATGTGACTAAGAAGTGAAAGGACTAGAACTCAATCCCAGCTAACATACATCTGAAGAGGTGTGCATATACACCTCTAAATCATATAAGGTGCTACAAACCATTACCTCAGTAAAAAAGAATACATTAAATACTTTATGTCAAATTTTTGATCTTTGGGATAATAGCTTTTTGTCTATTGGAATAATAGACATGGAATAATACCATGAAAAACGGATATCTAAATATAATATTTAAAAGCAATCAATGTTTTTAGCGGTAACATTGGCTTACATTATTGTTGTTATTTGGAAAGTGGAGAAACATCCCCTCAGGTATTACCACCATAGTGCACCCACCACCAATTCACTCATCGTTCACCACCATGGTCCACTGTGTTTCCTTCCTTCTTTGGTCTTGCCCCTGCTCTACCTCTTCTGGATACTTAGGTCATATAATCAGCTTTCAAGGGATTTTTTTTAAGCTTATCTTTATCTAACCCTTTGAAATATGTTTCAAATACCTGTAAAACATCGACATGTATAGTCATGAGCTGCAATGTACCTCTTACACATTTAATTATTGTTTACAATTCATGGCTAATGTCATTCCCATTCACTTCCCCCATATTATTTTGATACAAATCCTAGACACATTAATTTTCAGCCATAACTATTTTAGTGTGTCTTTAATATGGACCATTAAAAAAAACAGAATACTGTATCACACCTAAAGTATTAATTTACTATATTAGAAAGATGCAAATGCATTCTATTGAGATGTTTACAAATGCTTTAAACACATAATTTGTGAAAGTTTTGTTGAATGCTTATATTACTATAATATAACATTCTATCTATTTTTTTAAAAGATTTTATTTATTTATGTGTACAAGCTGGGGTGTAGGCCAGAGGTGTGGAGTGGTAAGAGGATTCACCAGAGACAGAGTGGGGAGCAGAACAGGCAGTTCTACTGAAATACACTGCTGAGGGGAGCAGCGGTCAAGGCAGGAAGGGTCTGCTGCGCCATGTGGGAATCTCCCTGGCCGGGGATTGAACTCCTGCCACAGTGGCTCTGGATAGCTTCATAGTGCTGCACTCGACCCGTTGCGCCACCAGGGAGGCCCTAAATAGCTTTCTTGTATTTACTTCTTTTAGCATGTGATACAAAATTCTCTAAACAGGAATTGTCATATTCACCCAAATAAATTTTATAGTCCCTTGGACCATGACTTGCAAGACAGTTTCTAAAATTTGTATGTATATATATATTTTTTAAAGATTTATTTTTTATTTATGCATACAAGCTGGGGTACAGGCCAGAGGCGTGGGGCGGCAAAAGGGTTCACCAGAGACAGAGTGGGGAGCAGAACAGGCAGATCAGAAATACACTGCTGAGGGGAGCAGCGGGCGAGGCAGGAGAGGTCTGCCACGTCATGTGGGATTCTCCCCGGCCGGGCATCGAACTCACATCCCCGCCGACAGCTCCACAGCGCAGCGCTTAACCGCTGAGCCACCGGGGAGGCCCTGTATGTATATATTTTAGAAGATTGAATTGAATTTAAAACGGAAGTATGCTGCTTCATTGTAAAATATTTTATAACAACATGATCTATTGGAAAGAGCTTGGGATTTGAAGTTGGAGAACCTAGATTTGAGGGTCAGGATCACATTCAAATAGAAGACTAACATTTTCAAATTTCTAATCCTTAATTTCCCCATCTGTTAAGTAGAAGTGATAATATGATCTCCCTTAGAAAGTGCAATGAAGAGATTACGATGTTGGGCATATTTCCTTTTAAACAGTAAAGCGTCTTATAAATATCAAATTCATATACAGTAAAAAAATGATTAATGAAATAAAATAGTTAAAATATCAATTTTTAAAATAAAAACTATAGGAGGCAATATCTGATGGTAGCATAAATTTGGACTAAGTACAAGCAGTTTGTCACACATGAAAAAGGTCTCACTTATTTATAAAATCTCTATACAGATAAATACAAATAACTATGAGGATGGATTTTACACTCAAAGAAAATTACGTTAACCAGAAAAAATGATGATGTGATTGTTGCTATGGTTTAACTTGCATGCTATTTTTTAACAACCTGTGTTCTTTTAAAACCTTACTTTCCTAAATTGGCATCTTCCATACCTTTACTTTTTCTGTATTCACCCTCATATTAAGGTAGATATATCACATCAATCTCTTCCTACCAGTACAGCTTACCAGAGGTCAGTAGTGTAATGACGTATTCAGATTTTCATCTCAAATACCAGTTGAAGTTTCCAGCCCCTAGCCTAGGCCAGTCAAAAACCAATCTTTCATATATTTTGCTCTGTCGTTCTGAAACAAGGTCACATTAGCCATTGTTACTTCCTTCATTCAGAACATAGGTGTCCATGAAAATCTCCAGTCCGTATAAACGCTGCAAGTAGGACTCTGCATAAACAGCGTTGCCCCAGGCAGCAGTCGCTGCACATTTCCAGATGCATTACACAGACTTTTCCTCCTGAACATAATGTATCCCCACAGTGCCTGGCAATAATCTTGTCTAATGATTAAGAGTTTAATTTTCAAAATGACCGGAGATACATTTTTTGTTAAATCACTGATCGGGGTAGGGCAGAAGTCGTTAAAGAGTAGCATTCTGTTTTCTTCTGATTCTCTGCTGATTCAACTAGACCATCCTGGACGAAGATGGACTTAGCATTTTCCAGGAATGGCCATGATCCAGTGCTTTCCAGATTATTCTTTCCAATTCTATTTCATCAATTTTAAATAATGAAAATTCCACACAATTATGATGTTAGCATTTTCCCCTAAATCTTAGTTTTATATATCGTTGTGATTTTTGGACATTTGACATCTTTATAGATGTTTTAGTGGGGTGTATGAAGATGCTGCCAAGAAAATGTCGTTTTCAACATGCACAATTCTAATTGAACACTACAAGGTTTTATTTGGGCCAAAGAAACATATTCTGTTAGATGAATACCCATGTCACATTTTAACAGATAAATATACCATGCCTGCAAAGCCAGTTTTAATCTATAGTAATAATATGTTAGATATTTTATTGATATGTTGGTGGATTTTATTTTTTAATCCGAGTCCAGCGGGTGAGGAACAATAATGATGGAACATGAGAATCACCATTTTTTAAATTACATTAACTTTTTAAAATTTGCATATGTCAAAACAAAATCAAAAATAAATAATTGAGTGCATAGATTATGAAATGCGTGGATTAAAATTAAAGGCACTCTTTCACACACCTTGTGGGATGTTACGATACCCCTGCAAAATTCCTGCTTCTCAAAATAGTAAGTACACGTTGGGTGAAAGGTTGCTATGACAGCTCCCAGGGCAGCAGGCACCTAATTGTTCCTTCTCTACAAAGATTTCACATGGCTTTCTCATCTCACTTAAAAGCTACCAACTAGACTTCTGCCTTGCGCAGGGCTAATTCTTTGTTCACTTGCATTAGCGCTATAAACCCAGAGAACAAATGGTCTGCCAACTGGGTCCACAAACACAATTGGATGGGATCCAAATAACTTCCACAGAGCTCAGTCACAAACTGTGGGGAAAGCTACCAAAATTGGTGCTTTGTGATTTTGGTGAAAATATATTTGGAGTATTTTCCTTACAGTATCAAATATCCACAGAGAAATGTCATTGAAGCATATGGAAATGTATGCAGTATCTTTATTATAAAAATATCAACTTAGCTATTTCGAATTATTTTCCAATTATTTTATGCTTAAGTTTATACATCTGACTATAAACATACTTGTAGTTAAGCACATATTTTCCTTCTCTGAACCATACATTACAATTTGTCCAACCCTTTTTAATTTTTATGAAAAGAATAACTAGTACCTATCTTTTACAGCTTTATGGGAAGGTGATTGACAAAAACTTCTACATATTTAAGGTGTAAATGGTGATATTTTTGATACATTGATACATGTGAACACTGTTAAATGGTTACCAGAATAATGTTAATTAACATATCCATCACCTCGCATAGCAATCTGTGTGTATGTGTGGTAAGACAGTTGAGATCTTAGTTTTTAGCCAATTTCAGTGATACATTAATATCACCTATACAGTTTGGTCTCCAGAACTTAGGCAAATTACAACTGAGGATTTGCACACTTGATCAGTATTTTCCTCACCATTATTTTCTATTACTATACGTTCATCTCGTTCAGATCCCATATGTAAGTGAAATCGTGCAATGTTTGTCTTTCTGTGTCTGGCTTTTTCTAAATAGCATAGTGTCTTCCACGTTCATCCATGTTTTTGCAAATTGAATGATTTCTGTTTTGTTTTAACATCAAAGAGTATTCTGTTCTTCTCAGCCCTTTTCACATCCAGTCTCTAAATATCTTTTCACTGAACAGAGACACATCCACTCCTGTATCTCTGTTAAGCCTAGTGTTGAGCAATTAGCATTGTGCCTTAAACAAGTGACAGTAGGGCAAAAAGAATGGGATATTTGATAATAACTTTAGTAAAAATATTATATAATGGGATGTTTAGTGGGTAAAGCTATGTAAAGCGATGAATAAATGGCTACTAAACATTCTTCGTGATGTATTATAATATAATAGGGTATAAGAAGGCTCATTTATATGTCTTCAAATTACATGTTGTAAGTAAACTTTTAAGTAATGAACACTTTCTCTGTAGTGGTTTAATAGTTACAAAACAATGATTATCTCATAAAAGTGTTAAAATGTTCCTTTCTTTTTCAACTACCTATTTGTGAGAAAAAGAAATTTAAAGACCTCACTAAATGGAAAAAAAAATACTCAATATTCTTTAGATAGAAAGCCTTCCCCAAGTTCATCTGTACACTTATCACAATTATATTCAAAATTATCATCAGGTTTTCAGACATTGATAATCTGAGTATCTTTTCCTTTATAATGCAATGCTATAGAAGAGTCAAAATTATATGAAAAAAAGTGTGGAGAACTTATACTATCATAAAAGTTGTACTTTGGCACTTCCCTGGTGGCACCGGGGTTGAAGGCACAGCACTGCTGAGCTATCTCCAGCCACTGTGGCATGAGTTCAATCTCCAGCCAGGGAGGGGCCCACATGGTGCAGCAGACCTCTCCTGTCTCACCCACTGCTCCCCTCAGCAGTGTATTTCAATATATCCACCTGTTCTGCTCCCTGCTCTGTCTCTAGTGAATCCTCTCACTCCCCTATATTTCTGGCCTACCCCTCAGTTCTTGTAGGCATAAATAAATAAATCTTTTTTAAATAAAAAGTTGTACTACAAAGTAAAAAAGTTGATATTCAACAAATGTACCAAGTTAATCTTGTGAGAAAATTATAGTGTTTAATTTTAAGGGGAAAATAGTATAATACTTTGGAAAGCACTATGGCAGCATTTTAATTTATAAATTTAAACATTCTTGTATCAATTTATGCATTTTGATATGCTGAATATATATTAACCATACATTAATCACTTACTAACCACATGACCTGCAAATGCTAGATATTTATGAAAGGCAGAAAAATCTTTATCTACCTAAAGACTTAAATATAACTATTCATAGAAACTTTATTCATATTAACCAAAAGCTGAAAACTACTTAAATATCTATCAATAGGTAATAGATGAATAAATTATGATGTATGTACATTGGAATATTACTCAGACACAAAAATCAATAAATCACTAATATTAGAAAAAAATTCTAAATATATACTAATTATTAATGACTCTCCAAAACATAAATGAATACTAAATAATAGAAACCAGACCAAAAGAATATAGAATCAGTGATTCCTTCACATGGATTTCTGGAGATGGATGGAATTCACATTAATTCTAGGAATGGCTGCTATTGTCTGGTGTCCAGTTCAGTTGGGTGTTTTGGTGGTAATAGCTACAATTTTGAGCAAGAAAATGGTTGAGGTCAACAGATGGTCCCTTGGGTCATGATGACTGTTGCATAATGTGATGGACTCTGTTGTGTTTTACCCAAATTCATATGTTGATCCCCCAGTATGACTGTATTTGAAGAAAGGGTTATTTATGCAGTAATTCAGATTAAATGAGGTCACAAGGGTGGGGCCCTAATGCAATAGGATTGGTGCACTTACAGGAAGAGAAAGAGTATATGCACACAGAGAAAAGGTAATAGAAGGACCCAGATAGAAGATAATGCTCTTCAGACAAAGGAGAAAGCCCTAAGGAGAAACTAAATCTCCTGAAACCTTGATCTTGGACTGCTAGCCTTCAGAAAATTGAGTTTCTGTTATTTAAAACACCTGGTCTAGGGTATTTTGCTATGGCATCCCTAGAAGACGTCGGTTTATACATCTGGCAACTTCAACAAACTGCACATTTAACATGGAAATATTTTATCGAATCTAAATTATACCATAATAAACTCGATTTATAAAATTTCTTTAAGGTATGGCTAAAGAACACTAGTCTGAATGCTGTATCATTAGTTAGCATTCCCTATATGTAAAACAATATTTGTTCCCTTTTTAGGATTTTTATAAATTCTACAAAAATTGTATAGTGATCTCACGATGACTAATACAGTCTTTATCTTGAATGGAAAAATAAGTGTGTGCAAGGGCATTGGGCTTTTAAATCATTTTGCTGCACCTTTGGGAAATAAGAAATATTTCCCTATAGATCTGGAAGAAGAAAATCTCAAATACCACTGTTAACAAAGGTACATTTCTTGTGTAAATATAATATCCCTGGAGGATCCCTGAACTAACTGAGAGAAATTAGAAGAAAATGGAGTTCTTTAGCATGGATAGCATTAGGATTAGAAAATTAAAGGTTTTATTTATTTACCATTACTTTGACCTGATTGTCATCTCAAATAATTTTGTCCTGAGGAAAATAAGCTGCTATAAAATGAGCTAAAGATGGTGCTTGTAGACTATATACATAGTGGTAGAGAGAGATGATTATCGATAATTAGATACATACATGCATGCATAGATCTAGATAGAGAGAAATCCAGTATGTAATGTATCCAGTATGTATTCAATATGTAATGTTATAGAAGTACATAGGTGGAACTGTAAGCATATAGATATGTAAATATAGCAATAGCTAGGTGCCACTTATTGCAGGCAGATTACAAGTCATTTTTAGCTAAATATTCATGCTCATTCTGTACACACAATTACTTATTATTTTTTGTTAATGCTTTACTTTATTATAACAATAAAGTCTGCAATAACTTTTAATATAAGATTAAAGTTTTCATTAAAGTATTGCACAATACTTCCTCCTTCTGTCTTCCAAGAAAATAGATAAAATCTTTCAGAAAACTTGTATGTTATTTTTTTAATCCAAATCATTTGAGAGGGTTCATTTATTCTTTAATATAGTTTACTTGCATCGATTCGATTACACTGTATTACTGCCTTTTGATCATCAAAATAAAACCTTATAGTCTTTTCATTATATTTCATGTGCAATGAACTTTTGGAAAGAAGGCCCATGACATATGTCCTCACATAGTTATCCTTTATGTGTATAGAAAAATTTCACTAGTTTCCACTCTTCAGCCTCAAAAAATACTTGTTTTGAACATGTGTTTCAAAGGAATATTCATAATGATATAATTCTCACTGATAGTTCTAAGTGACTCGAATTTTTTTGCAGTTCATAATTTTGACTTTCGTTAATCTATTTCTACAAATAAATGCATATTTGAATTTTTTTAATCTGTGCACTTTCGCTGATTTTTTGGTAAAAATCATCGAAATGGTCAAGTTTCAAATAATTGTCTATAATTTTATTTATAAAGTATATTTTCATGTTTAATGCATATTGAAACAATTTTCAAATACTTTCATCCATATAGTAATCTCTGTAGATGTCCTCAAGTACATTCACAAATGAAAACAATTTAAACAAATTCAATATTGATTGGGGATGTTAGGTAATGCTACATGGTCATTAAAAGAGCATGTTAATACTGGTATATTTTCTTCAATCTAATTCAATGTTCTATACTGCGAAATCAGGAGCCATTCAAATGAGGAACAATAGAAAAGGATCATTTAAATTTGTGATTAATTTAATTATTTGATAAGGCTGCTCTTCCATTCTCTATTATAGCAAAAATATAACATGTCTTTGAGAAATAAAAACAGATTTTCATTTGCAGTAGACATCACTTATTTTACATAACAAATACTCATTCAACTTGAATAAGTAGTAGTAAAAATGAGACTGGTATCTGGAAATTACTACTTAGTTTATTGCAATTTTATGTGTGTTTTTTTTTCCCTGACTGAGAACATAGTTTAATTGCTCTATAAACTTTAGAGGGTTCACAAAATTGCCATAAAATTAAATGAGATAAAAATGTATGCTAAGTAAAGTGTCATTTCATTGCACTATTTTTTTCTTTTGTTTTGTTTTATTTTTTGAGAGGTGACATAAAAGGGTCAGAACCATTAAAGTTTCATTGCAACTCAAATTCAAGTTGACACAGTGTTTTTCTACAAGTTTTAAAAATTTCCTAGACTCAGTAAAATGTGTATCAAAATTAAGAAAACAGAGCAGTGCAGAAATTGGGAAGTTACAAAGAGAAGCTGGCTTTACAATAGAAGTCAGTGTTTCTCTGCAAGCATGGTTCTCAGTCTTCACTCTGTAACCAGGATAGAGTCACTCAGACTTTTATGATTTCTTTCATAGCAATAATCATATTTGATAAAAACAGACAACATAGATCTCAAGGCTGTGATCCTATACACTGTGAATAAGTGTTATAAACCAAGGTTACTTCAATTTTAAAAAAAGTGAAAAAATAGGTGATGAGATTGAAGCAAATTATTTTACAGCAGTTCACTAATTCTACAAATATGTGTATGTGTGACAATGATCAGCATAATAGATGTTCAATTTAGGCAAGACTGATTGTGGGTTATGAACACAACCTGATGATCTAATAACATTGCTTTCATATTTAAAAACAGTGACAGTATTACGTAGCTTACTTAAAGCCCATGTATATTTTTTAACTCATTCACATCCTGACTACAATTTCTACTTAACAGAATAAAAGCTTATCTCACTGTCATTGGGTCAACTTGACTATCACAGACAATAGGAAAAAAAAAGAAATTGCTCTATATTTTCTTTACAAAGAAATAACTGGAAAAATTTATGAATAGGATACATTCAATGTATTTTGAACAATGAACCTGTAGAAATAAGCATAATGTTCCAAAATTAAAACAGGGAGCAGATCACTTGTTCCAAAATGATAGTTTTGATTATATTTTAACTACTGTGTCTAACTACTGTGTCTAACTACTGTGTCATGGTCTGGTTTACATGTTAAAATGGTATCACCTTTAGTTGCCTGGAAAATATCTTGGAAGGAGAGCCAAATGTGCACACAGCAAACAGGCTAGGCAGTAATTGCAGGTGTCTAAGAGGCAGGAGCTCTATGCATATATGATATGAGCAAGGGAGAGGGGTATAACTAAACAGCATAACTTTACATGATTAATCAGAAAGCACAATGACTACCTCAAAGAATTTCAGCTATTAAAGTTCTAAAATATTATACTGTTGAGTTGATTGAATCTAGTTATCTTTATAATATTGAAAATTTATGAATAAGAGAAAATTAAAATTGTAAGTCTAGTTTCATTTATTTGTGGAATATAAATAGCCATAGAAAACAAATTGACAAAGCACAGCAAAAATAATTCTTAGACTCTGTGAATAATATACTGGTTACCAGAAGAAATGGGGAGAGGGAAGTGGGGCAGGGGAAGGAAGCAGAGAGGACTTCTGCACAGGGGAGTTTTGGGGGATATTGAGTGACGCCTGTGTACATGTGGAGGTGTGAAGATGCAACCCCCAAATTATACAGCTATGTAACAACTACTGTCAAACTTTAATTTGTGGAAAAGAAAATGTATGTCTTGTTTCTATCTTCTATTATTTCAAATGCTGATGAATAACCTAAAGTCCCAGGTATTATAGCCTCCTTGGCAATAAAATTGTGCTTCTTGAACTCACCCAATTTTAATATGTGGAGCATGTTTCCAGCCAAGGCACACCATCAAGAGAGCATCATCACTGGAAATATAGTTTTTTGGTGTTGTTTTTTAAAAATTTATTTATGCATACAAGAGCTGGGGTGTAAGCCAGAGGCATGCGTGTGGTGAGAGGATTCACCAAAGACAAAACAGGGAGCAGAACAGGCGGATCTACTGAAATACACTGCTGAGGGGAGCAGCGGGCAAGACAGGAGAGGTCTGCTGCTCCGTGTGGGAAGCTCCCTGGCCCGGGGATCGAAGTCATGCTACAGTGTCTGCTGTTAGCTTCATAGTGCTGAGGCTTAACCCCTTACGCTACCAGGAAGGCCCCACTGGAAATATACTTTAAGGGAAAAAATTAAAATATGTTGATGGCTGAATCCCACCTCGAAGCTTCTTATGCTAATCTGCACTTTAATTGTTGTTTTGTCTCCCTAAATCCATATGGGAAAACACATTTTATCAAGCCTATGTCTCAAATATGTTTGGGGGTTCAAAGGGGGTTAAATTGACATTGCAGTGCATATTATTGCTTCAATTACTACAAAATTATCTGTCTATTTTTAAGATCAAAGTGATTTTCTCTTGTTGAAAGGGAGACATTAAAAACAAAACAGTAAAGTGATTTTGTACAGGTCACAACCCGAGTTAATTGGATCTTTGGTAATAGAACCACAACAAGTGATCCTTGAAATATATCACTAGAGATCATGTTCTCTTTTAAAATAAAGCAAATAATTCTTTGAATGACAGATATTATTAGCTCTCTTACTATTTTTTGCCTTTGGTTTTAATCAACTTATTAAGGTATAATTTTCATGCAATAAAATCTGCCCTGTTGAGTTTTGCAGACTGATGAGTTTCGAGAAACTTTATCATCACCACAGCCAATTTGAAATAAATCCTCACTCCTCCAAAGCTCCCTATTGCCTCTTTGCAGTCAAGTGTCCCCCAGCAATAGCTTTAAACAACCACTAATTTACTTTTAAAATACAGATTTGTTTTGTCTTTTCTGGAATTTCAGATAAAAGAAACTGTAGATTATATATTCTTTTTGTTCTGGCTTCTTGCACTCAGCATTTTGTTTTTGATATTTATTCATGTTATGTTTCTCAAGTATTGCACTACTTTTTTCTGCTGAGCAGTTTTCCAATAGACAGATATTTCAAATTATTGTTGAGCACTTCAGTTCTTACCATTTTTACCAGCTTCAAGAATAAGTTGCAAAAAATAAACCTTTACAAGTCTTTGCATGTAAATATGTTACATTACTGCTGCTTTTTGAGTAAATATATAGTAGTGAGATCACTGTGTTATATGATCAAATCGTCATACAATGACACGTTCCTGACCAAAATACATGAAAAGTTCCCGTCACTGTCAATTATTTTCTGATATCATCATTTTAAAATTTAATTTTTAAAAATTGTGATGGATATGTATTTAAACTGCATTTTTGTTTGCATTTCTCTCATGATATAGAGTATCTGTATAGGCTTGTTGGCCATCTGTACATTATTTTATAAAATACCTACTTTAATATTTTTCTAATTTTTTTGGTAGTCTGTTTAAATATTTTTTCCTACTTTTAATTGAGTTATTTTTTCTTCTTAGCAATGAATTTTAAGGATTCTTTGTTCTTGATTCAAATCCTTTGTCAGATATGTGGAATGTGAATGTGGCTTGCTTTCTAAATTTTTGTGATAGTATCTTTTAAAGAGATGTTACAAAAAATAAAATACAAAATAAAGAGAAATTTATAATTGTGATGAAATCCAATAAAGTAATTTTATTTTCTTGGTTCATCCTGCTATATCATCACCTATTCCTATGTAAGAATTCTTGCTAGTCCATAATCAAATATTTTCTCCTACAATTTCATCTAGAAATTTAGAAAAAAAAGTCTCTTACATTTAGGTCTGTGACCTATTTCACAGCAATCTTTTAGATGGTTTAAGAAAATGTAGGGATTCATTTTTAATATAATATGCAGAAGTTGTAATATTATTTATTGAAATACTATCTTTCAACTATTACATTATCTTGCCACCCTAGTGTAAATCAATCAGTCAAATACATGTTGATCTATTTTGTTACAAGGATCTATATATATATTAATTTCAAACTATATTCATTTTGTTAATTTGTAGCATACCTTGAAAATACTCCAATATAAGTCCTCCAACTTTGTTCTTTTTTTTCAAAATAATTTATACTCTTTCAGATCCATTTTAACTCAGCTTATTAATTTCTATAAAAATATTAATTGGGATTGCATTGAAATTATGTATCAATTTGGGGAGAACTGACATCTTTATAATATTGAGTTTTTCAGGCCATGAATACTATCAAATTTTTAGACCATCTTTACATTCACTTAGCAAAGTTTCTCTGTTTTAAATATGTACATGTGGTAGATATTCTGTAAAATTTATGAATTTTATGCTTTTGAGCCCATTGTAAAATATCTTCAAGTATAAGAATTTTTTCATCTTTCAGTTTTTCATTGGAATATATAAATAAAAGTCACTATATATTGAGTTTATATCATAGGTTGTTATTAAGTTACTTCTGAGTTCTAATGACCTTTGTGTAAAGTCATTAGAAAATTTTATGTTATTATTGTAGAAACACTTGCCTCTTCTTTTCCACTCTGTACATATTTTATTTAATTTCATGTCTTATTGCATTGTCTAGGGCCTCCAGAACTCTGTTAAAAAGAAATAAAGAGAGTGAACCTCCTTTCCTTTTTCTTGGTCTTATGAGGTAAGCTTTTAATCATTCATTAAGTGCATTGTCAACTATGAAATTGTTGTATATATTTATGGCAGTTAAGAAATTTCTGTCTATTGTTAGTTTACTGGGATTATTAGTATTAATGAACTTTAAATTTTCTAACATTATGTTCTGCTTTTATTCATACTTACAATTTATTATGGTTGATATGGTGAATTAATGTTCTAAATTTAAATAAAACTTGCAGTCCTGAAACAAAGCACAGAAGTCATAATGTATTTTTTCAAGATTATTATAAATGATTAGTTAAAACATTTTAAGGAAATTTGCATGTCATTGATGAGAAATCTTATTATATGATTTAATTTCCTTTCAGTGTATTCTTCAGGTTTTGTGATAAGTTAACACTGGCTGCAAAAATCTTTGTAAATGATTTGCTATAATCTCTTTTCTTAAAAAAAACTTGTACGAGATCGGTATAATTTATTTCTCGAATTTAGATAGTCAGACTCACCAAAAAAATCATCTGCACCTGGAGTTTTTTTTTATTACATTTTTAATTTCTTTAATTGATAGGGATTTTTAGTTCCTCTTAAGTCTTCTTTTGTAATGTGATTCATTCACAGAATTTTCTGTTTCATGTTTTGAATTTTATTGAAACAAGAGGTTTTAAAATTTCCTTATGATCCTTTTAATGCCTAAAAGAGTGTTGATATTTATAATTTGTTCTTGGTTCTTATTTATGTGTTCAGTCTAGCTAAAGGTTTGTTAGTTGTTCAAAAAACAATTACAATGATTTATATCTGTTGCTTATCCATTTTATGCATTTCATCCTTTTTATGCATTATTTCCTTTCTTCTCACTTTGATTTAACTTTCCTTCTTTGTCCAAGTTTTTTAAGGTAGAAATTTGAATAATTAACTGTAGACCTTACTTATTTTTATTACAAGCATTTAAAGCTATAGAACTCCCTATTTAACTAACTTCATATTTTGTATTGTATTTTCATATTTTAATATAGCTCAAAATATTTTCTAATTCCTCTATTGTTCTTTATTAAATAAAGGTAACATTGACTTACAATTCTGTATATGATTCAGAGGTATAGAATCACCTCTTCAGATATGTTACCATGCCATACCTACCACCAAAGAATCCATAGTCCTCTGCCATATTCCACTGGGCCCCTCACACCCTTCTCTCCACCCACCTCCTTGCCCTCTGGCACCTTGATTTTACAAGTCAGTCTTATGAGGTTTGTTATTGATATGACTTTAATTATTTGTTTTGTTTAGTTATAGTCCACATATGCATGAAATCCTGCAATATTTGTGTTTCACCTCCTAATTTATTTCACTTAGCATTATCCCTTCCAGTTCTATCCATGTTGCTGAAATGATGAGAGTTCATCTCCTTTTTAATTGCTAAATAGTATTTCATCATCTTACATATACATTATATTGATAAAATCATAAAATGTACATAATTTACCTCTAAATGACATTTTATCACCTGTGAAACCTTGTCTTTTACTTCCTTTACCTCTACTGTTGTTTAAGCTCTTATTGCCATGTTTTTACATATTTATAATCCTTTATACATTTTTATTTTGATTTTGCACAAGCAAATACATAAATAAATTTTAGGGTAAGAACAAGCATTTTTCATATTTAAGCACAGAATTTTGTCATCTTTTGTATCAGTAATTGAGAGAAATGTCTTAATAATCTATCAATAGAATTGTAAATTAATCTGTTTATCTTATTACACAGTTTTTAATACATTTTATAACAATGTTTATGCATACTAATTTAAGCACAAATATTTAAGTATAATATGTCGCTATTGTTGATTCTTTATAATTTAAAAATATTCCTCTTTGTTTCTAGTCATATTTGTTTTATGTCTAAAAGTCTAATTTCCTTCATTATTGTTTTCATGGTACCAATTTTTTCTGACTTTAAAACTTTTTATGAATTTATGTTAGAGTAGGTCTCCTATAAATAGTATATAATTATCCTTGACTTTTATGTTCTTTGTCTTATATGCTTTCTCTTTAATTTGAAAATTTAATTCATTTACAATTAATATAATAATCAACAGAATTACTTAGTTCTACAATTTTATTCTTTGTTTTCCATGTGTTTCATAGATTACTTTGCCTGTTCTAGAATTTTATAAATAAAATCAAATACAAATTGGTGATTAAGTCTGATGAATGCTAAACTTTGGAATTAGTAATCATAGAAAGTTCCCAAAGAGAAGTAATATTTTATTCTAAAATCCAATTGGTAAATACATGACATTCTTTTTTGAAATTATTCACTGAATCTCTTATATATTAACTGTAATGCTGTTATTTAGATATCAGTAAGATAGTATATTTTCTTAGGGTAAATACCCATGTTTTGTATGTAAACCTAGTAGGGAACATCAAGGCATTCCATGAGAGTTATTTACATAAATGCCACTATAATTTTGGGAAGTAAGAACACTCATGGGTGAGTGGGTAGTTTTTGTTAAATTAGGATACTGCTAATGTTAGTGGAATGATGTCCTAAATGTGTTTGGAAATTCATTCTAAAGCAGATATTGGAGCATAAGTGAAATGAGAGAATAGCTAAGATTGTACAATTTTTTAAATATTTTTTGTCATGGAGTAACACTGCTTTACCACAGTGTGTGTTATTTAGGGACTAAGTTCATACCTCCTCAGATGTATATCACCAAAACAGGCCCACCGCCAAAAGCCCTTCTCCCTTTACCATAGGTCATTGAGCCTCCTAGCCTCATGTTCTCTCTCTACCTACCCAGTCTAGTAGCCTAAATTCTCCAATCTTATTACTAGGATTTTCTTGGGTTTAGTTTTGTCAGTTCCTTTGTTTTGTTTCTCTATATTCATACACTAGAGTGAAATCATCCATTATTTGTCTTTCTTCTTTCAATTTATTTTACTTAAATTCATAGCAAGATTCATGTTGTTCTTATTCCTCTTGCTCCACTGCAATAGGTTTTAGCCAGAGCTGGGCTAAAGGAAATATCCTAGTAAATATCAATAGAATTCAAATTCTATTTTTAAAAATTTATTTTCCTTAGTTTACAACACTGTATGTGATTCAAAGGCATAAGATCATGCCTCTGGAGATCAATGTAATGACAATCAGGGATTATTCCAGCCCCCAAGGATAGTTAAACATCTAAAAGTTAATCAGTGTAATTCATCACATCAACAAAAGGAAAGATAAAAAACATATGACCATATCAACAGATGCAGAGAAAAAAATTGATAAGATTGAGCCTGGACTTTTGATTTAAAAACCCTCAAAAATCAGGCCATAGGTAGCACATGACTCAACATAATAAAGACCATATTTGATAATATTGTGCAGTGTTGCAATCATTTATTTTACTGATGTAGCCCTAGAAACAAGTCCCTTGAAATAATGGTTCAAACCAATGGCTGGTCTTTGAGAATTCATCAGAATTAATCTAAGATACTTAAGAATCTAATGTCCCATCTAAGATAAAGAAGGAACAATTATTGAATTAATGACCTAGGAACTCTTGTACTACCAAGAGATATGAAACAAATTAGGAAGGTTTAAATGTAATTATCAGGGAAATCTTTAAAAACTTACTACTGAGAGCAAAATCTGCCACCAAAATATGATTTGATATAAATTTTTAGGTAAAAAATGTTCAATTGTAAAGCATATAACATTGCCTAGTCATTTGTGAATAGGCAATCGAATATCTCTATAAGAGTATATTACCTTTCTCCTTCTGACTTACACTGGATGGGGTCACTTACTAGTAACAAACCATAGAACTCTATCTGTAGAGTCGGGCTATAAGGCAGGGGTGGGGAGGGATGGAGCAAAATAGGGAAGGAAGCTCAATAGACAATGGTGGAGGATTACGGCTGCCTTGGGGGTCAGTTTGGTGCAATTAACATGTATCTGAATGGTGTGATATTATACCTCTAAATCATATTCAGTGTGCTAAATCAATCTTCTTTCAATTATATCAATGAATGAATGAATGAATAGAAAGTATATGATCACCAATACACAGATGATAAACTGAAACTCAAGCAAGGACACATGATATGTTCCATAAATAATGAGCTGTGACTTTGGATCATTTTCGTTCTTTCCTGCATCAGTGTATTGAAGTGGCTCAGATATATATCCTCAACCCTCTTCTATTTCATATCTGAGTTATCATTCTTTCAAGTACTATTATCATGTGCTGTGGCTTTAAGTGTCATTTATATGTGGATCATTTATAAATATCTATTGTTTTCAAGAATTCCTCCCCACAATGCCTGTATATTAATTTCCTCCTTTGGACACTTACAGCCATCTCAAATGTTCTCAAAATTGATTATTCTTATACACTCCAACCCCACTTCTTCCCTAGAATCTCCAATTCTTAAATGACACCACAGTTCACATATTAGTTCAGAGTAAATGCTAAAATCATTCTTAATCCCGTGTTGTCTCTTTCTCCTCTCCCTCCCCTATGTACCATATCAACAAAACCCTATCTATCCTCTATTAAAAATATATATGAAATGCGATAATAACTCACTAATTCCATCTACATGTAATTCCATCTACATGTAATTCCATCTACATGTCTTGGTTTAAGCACATCCTATGGGGCCTAAATTCTTTCACAAACCTTTTGCTTTTATGTGTGCCCCTCACTCACTCGATCACTGTGTTCATTACAGCCGGTCATCCGTTTAAGAAGTTAAATAAGTTCAGTTCCTTTAAGTAAAAGCTTCCAATGATTTTGACTCACACCTAGGAAAAGATATTCCTGCAGGTGCCCAATGAGATCAAGTCCCCGCCTGCCTCTTCGACCTCGTCAGTCTTCTCTATCCTCCTCATACACAATCTTCCAGTCCCCCTCCCCTCCTTGTTTCTTGTTCATACCGCACTCATCCTGCTTCTGAGCCTGGCATATTCAATTCAGTTGGTCTAGGGCATTCTCACTGCATCCTGAAAGAGGAGGTCTCTGAAATGACATCCTCTCAAAAATAACTGACTCCTGTTCTCAAACACTCACTTTCTGCCCCTTGCTAAGTTTTGAATTACACTGTGTATAATATGTCTTTCTATGTTATTGATCTTGCTCCTTTCACTAAAGCCAGAACTCCATAAAGATGGGGATGCAGACTATTTTTTCACCACTATCATTAATTAAAAATTGCTTACATACTGTAGGCTCTCAATAAATATGTTCAATGAAAAAATAATATGAGTAAATCATGCATCCAGACTTGATGCATTTTTATTACCTTGTATTTCCTAGAGAAACTACTAGTCAGAGCCACTGTACTCAGTGCCATTGTGGGAAAGAGGGGCCATCAAAAAATCTGAAAGTCACTGAAAGTTATGATAGAGGCTAATATAGCAAACAGAGGTGAGAAACCACCACTAATGCCTCTATTAGAATCAACAAAAATAATAGAAAACATTATCGTCTCTCAACTTCAGGTTAAGATGTGAATATTGATGTAAAAGTTAAGAGCTCTGGAAATAACTCACTAAGTGGCATGTTTTCCCTTTGGGAAATTGTTCTTCATTGAAGAATGTGCTGTGTTAAAAGATTAAAAAAAAACTGCTATTCCCTCTATGACAAGAGACTCATAGAGTCTCAGATTTGCCCCCCCTGCCCCCCACCTCCAGTAAACGTTGCTTAGTCTTCCTTATTGCACGCTTTCACAATTGAATCCTGGATTAATTTAGTGGATGGAAAATTCAGTGGAACTCTGTTCTACTTCTGAAAGCTAGATAATAGGAAGGGTCATTGAGTCTGGACTGTTGTCAAATGCTGTAAATAATTTTGAATAATTTGATTTCTTTTAGGGAAGTGGGCATTCTATCACTTCACAGAGCTACATTTCTAGTGACTCCAGCAATTGGCTTGTATTTTACTATTTTCTTGACATAAGTGTAAGTATTTAGGATGGAGAGAGGGAGAGAAGGGGGTTTTCATTTTTGGAGTTCTTATATAGCTTTAATTACTTCCTCTTGACTGTCCAAATCTGAACATTGGAATACTTTTAAATGCTCCAGAAACCTCTGCCTGTGCTCCAGTGCCCGAACACGTATAAAATTCAAGTCGACCATTATCCCTTTTATTTCCTAAGCTAGCTATATGAGCTTATCCCTCCTGGGGTTTGTGTTTACATTTTTATTTTCAAATATCTGTGAATCTATATAAAGAAAAATAGATTTTAAAATGGTAGCTGTCTGATAGCAAAGTTCAATGTCCATAGATATTTTCCAAAATATCATAAATCCTAAAAATTACACTATAAAAAGTTACTTGAGAAGATGTATTGTATCATTTAAAACATGCAGCATATTTAGACATGGTGTGTGTAAAAGATCTCTATTTTCAAATATGATTTCCATTTATAGTCTATATTTCCTACACTGAATTTAAATAGTACTTTATCATTAAAGATTTAAGTCTAGTGTGGTATTATTTATTGACAGGCTCAGTAGTTCTGTTTTTAGTGAAGGACTATTAAATATTTTTGTTTAACTTCTCAATATCCATCTTATCTAGTTTAGAACCTTAGTGTAAATTTTTTCTCCCAATCCCCTTAGTTTCCAAATGACATTAAATGCAGGTATAGACTAGAAAAAATTTGTTTTAATTGTTCATTATATTAGTATAAAAATATTACTGGGGAAGATAATTTGCTATGCTGATGTTTTACCAAAGCTATCCTCAGCACTAAATATCAACATTTTCAAAGAAAATAACATTTCCTACTTTCATGGCTCCTAACCAGTAACTAATTGTCTGCAATTCAAGCCAACTGTATTTTGTATGTAAAGCTGAGTGAGTTTATTTTATTATTTGTTTTTTTATTGAAGTAACATTGGTTTATATCAATATATGATTTAGGGGAATAAGTTCACACCTTCGCAGATGTGAGTTACCACATCACACCCACCACAAAAGCAGCCTTATTCCTTCACCCTAGAACATAGGGGTCCCTCCCCTACTTACTCTACCCCCCCAGCAATTCTTCAGTCATGTTTCTAGGGTTTATTTTTGTTTAGTTCTGTCAGTTCCTTTGTTTTGCTTCTCTATATTCCACATGCGAATGAGATCATTTTAAACACTTGTAAGTATAAATGATCATATTCTAATTTATAATCAAAATAATATTGAATTTAATATATAAAAAATCATAGATTTCTTAGAACTTAGAGCATAGGGCCATATTGTTAAATATAAAATGAATTATTTTTCCTAATATATTACTATGCATCATAAAACAAATATTTTCTCAAAATTAATAACTAAATCTAAAATAAATAAATTGGATTGACTTACTTGAATTTTAGTTTCTAAAAGTTATGAAAATATTAAGTGGATATAGACATTATTAATCAATATTGAAAGGAGATTTGGATATCATTTCGTTTAATCATGTCCACCGGAATATTGACCTCTACTGAGAGACCTTAGCAACAGAGGATTTGATTTCTCATGACACAGTCCAGAAAAAACTTTGATGCTTTCTGTTTCCCCTTATTAAGTACTACTTTTACTTGAACAAAATATTCTTGGAGGGTAGGGACCATATCTTATTTCTCTTTTCTTTCTAGTACATGGCATAGTTGCTGGATCACAGTAAATTTTCTTAATGATTTATTTATGCATGGAACGCGGTGTAGGCCAGAGGTGCAGGGGGTGAAAGGATTCACCAGAGACAGAATGAAGAGCAGAAGAGGCAGATCTACTGAAGTACACTGCTGAGGGGAGCAGTGGGTGAGGCAGGAAAGGTCTGCTGCACCATGTGGGTCAGCTCCCTGGCCAGGGATCAAACTCATGTCTCAGTGGCTTGTGATAGCTTCATAGTGCTGTGACTGTAATCCCTGTGCCACCAGGGTGGCCCTAAATTCTTACTCATTTATCCAATGAGCATTTGAGTATCATGTATTGGGCTCTTTGATTCACCTCAGGAATGCAACTGTGAATAAGATGGGTATGAACCATTCTCACGAAACTTGTATCTATCAGATAACTCTGTTAGTTAGAAGTCATATTGAGGAAATATTCAAAAATTGGTTTGTAACAAAGCCATGCTTCATTTGGAAATTATATTTAACCCGAGTCTTGATAAATGCAGAGATCCTCCTCAGTTTATGACTTTCCACATATTATGGGTGTCCTTGCTATTCCAGGAATCAGATATTTAGCATGGCAGGTTAAAAGAAAAAAAAAAAACTCTCTTTCATCTAGTAACTAATATCCATTTATTTCTCACATCTACTCTTACAAAAACTTTTGCACAGAATTATTTCAAAGTAGATATTTTTCTCATTTGCAATATTTAGCACATCTATACCTTTACGTCAGGGTATGTGATAAAAACTATTTCTGTGCTCCAATTTCATCTCTGTCATGGTAAGAAAAAGTCCGTTTTTTTCCCTTGCCCTATGTCCAGTGTTTAGTACATTAACTGGCAAATAGTGTGCAGTAAACATTGCTTAGATGAGGAAGAAAAAAGGGAAGCAAAGATATAAAGTTATACAATGTGGGCCTAGCCTGACCTGGTCAACCTAATTTCAAATATTGGCTTTTCTCTGCAGGGCAATTGAAAGGAAAGAGTTTAAGAAGTAAGAATATCAACTTTACTTACTAGAATATAGCATGTGAGTAAGGTCAGAGGAAGAATAGCTAATGGGTTCAAGTATTAGGGGAAAGAATGAAACAGGAGAGAGAGGCTAAATGTGAGATCTATTTAGCAAATAGTCTTGATGAATATATTGAAGTGAGATGAAAAGTGTGAGAAAGATTTCAGGTGAAATCAACAGATTCCTCACTTCAAAATGAAGTGAAGGTTGGCAGGACCACCCTAGAGAGTGTGAGCCTCAGGGAGATACAGGCACCCCGCCTAGATAAACAATTTAAAAATCAGAAGCCCAGGTGAATAGATGGATTGAGAACAGTCACTGTGGGAAGAGAGACTGTGTCTCTACCTACACCGCCCTGTCATTTCTGGGTATCATCTCTGGGTGTTCGGGTCCAAGAATCATTTCCTAGTCAAGTGAAACAGATACAGGCTTGTCCAAAGATACTGTGACCACACCTGGGCATCAGCCTTGGTGAGGAACTTTGAAAAATGTGAATGAGGTCTTCCAAAACGTGGGGCTCCGCCGGAGTCAGACTCAGAGGAGGCCCTTATGAATGTAAGTGTGATTGATGCTACTTACTATGGTTAAGAATATTGCCAGAATCTGAATAGATAAAATGGTGAATTCAGTTTCTGAATAAGCAGCTCAAAGAGGAACTGTTGGAGAAAAATTAGATATTGTATTTGAAACTCAGAGGACACATGAATTCAGGAGGAATATATGTGTATAGTAGTATGTATTATATGTATGCATATTCTTTCATCTGTCTAGTGTATGAGAGAGTCTTGGATGAAAATGAAGCTAGAAAAGACATGGCAGTACTGAACAAAATCCTTGAAAAATCATAAATACCCCCTCTGGAACTGGTTAATTCAGCAAAGAATACAGTATTAGTGTAATATTGTTCTTGGTAACCTTCGCAGGAGAACTTTAAACTATTGGCAGTAGAATCCCTTTTGAAGTAGATCACAAAGTGATTATATTTAGAGATGATTAAATCAAGACACGTGCAGTTAACTCCTTTAAAAAATATTTTTGGTGCTGAGGGGAAGAGAGAAAGGGAATGTAGCAGCAGGGAGTAACTCAGAGCAACAATGGAACGTCAGGAAGAGGGAGCTTTTTTAAGAGAAAAGAAAAATTAGAATATTTCAACATTAAGATTGAAGAACCAGAAGATGAGAATAGGTTCAAGGTTTGGGAGAAAGTTTCTAAGAGAAAGTTGATTCCAGAACATAAGAAGCACAAGTGACAGGACTGGATATTGAAGGGAGGACCCATCTATTGAAAAAGAATGGACAGAGAAAAGAATGAGTAGGAATATAGTATAGTTTGCTAATTAAAACAAATACAGTTCTTTGCTGTGAAGCTGTCTGTTGTCTCTTTAGCGTATAACACAGAGGTAGAAGCATGGAGTATGAGAGGATCAGAGTTTTAAGTCAAGAATATTTGAAATAGTCACTTAGGCTGTGACTGTTGGGTTAAAATTAGAAACACTGAATTTTAAAGCTAAGCATTGAGACCTGTGGCTATTAGTGACCAAAAATTTAGGGCTAATCATCTTGTCCTATGAATTTATTGTCTTCATTTGTCTCAACAACCAAGACAAAAGCATTGAGATGATGAAGAGTCTGACTTACCCAGGGCTGGTTCAAGTTGAGTTTTCAAGGTATTGGAAAAAGATAAATTGAGGTTATGGCCTGTTGATTTTAAAATGATTAAGAACTGAAATGTATCCAGCAGGGTAAAGCATAATAAAGACAGAGGAGTTAGTGGGGTATCCTGAAGATAGCAGTACTAATTCAGGGTAGAAAGATAGAAACTTAGGACTGAACATGAAATAAATGGCTAGGAAATTAAAAGTTGCAGCAATTTCAGCTTGAGCTGAGCTTATCCAAATGGGTTATCAGGCGGATTAGAGAAGATGAGGAAACATGGAATGTAAATCAAGTGTTGGGTAGCACAAGTCTAACCATATGACATAACTTTACAAGTTCTGGAATTTGATAAAGGATATATTCATCACATATGCAAATGCATTAATCAAAAATTATTTTAAGAACATGACTTTTTTCCTGAAATTATCTAATCTTTTTGAGTTATCTATGTCTTTACTCCTCTATATTAAGAGGAGTTTGAGATGCGTAGATATTACACATTTTATATTCATGGTTTGTCTTTCAAATCTTTCCAAACAGGATTAATATGATCATCTCTTCCTATCTCTGGCTTTTCTCCAAACCTCAGAGAATTAAATTCATTTAATTAATAGAATACTCAGTATTCATAGGAAGACTTATTTGAAAGGAGAAATAAATGATCTTTCATGAATAGGTTCATTGTATTTAACCTAACCTAAAAATATTACTATGTAGCAAATGTGTCATACACGTAAAGATATACTCATATAAAAATATAATCAGATATATTTGGATCAGACAAGTTAAGATGATATTTTACATTATCTTTATACATTCTATGACATGCTCTTATTTAAAAATTACCCACACAAGCAATGCATAAATACATTCTCATTTTAAATAAATCAGTAGAGTGATGTCAGCAAGACGGCAGAATATGAAATCAGTGCACCATTCCTCATAGAAACACAAACTTAGCGATGATTTAAGTAACAGAATACTGTCCTGAGTGGTCCACAATCAAATTAATATGCTGTAGTACCCCAGATGAGCACAAAAGTCACCATAAGCCATACTGAAATAGGTAAGGAGAACAATTTTGTTTTACCTGCACCAGTCCCTTCCCCAAAGTGACACCGTTCGGCATTGAGAGAGATCAAGACACCCCCTGGTACATTGTTCTGGCATAAAACATACAGACAGACAAAGGGAACTGAGTAGCCAGCCCCGAAGTCAGCGGTGACCTATCTGCTCCACTGATCTTTGACAAGTGTGTTAAGAATACACAATGAGGCATGGACAGTTTGTTCAACACATGGTGTTGATGAAACTGGACAGCCACATTGAAAGGAATGAAATTGGATCCTAATACCAGTCACATAAACCAACTCCAGATGGACTAATGATTTAAACATAGGATTTGAAAATACCAAATGATTTGAACAACACCGGGGAAATGCTTCCATAGAGAAGCACGACCCTGGATTTGGCAGAGATTTCTTGGACGTGACACTGAAACCGGAATGAAACTGGGGAAGGCTGACAAACCTGCTAGAATGAGGTCTTGGAAGCTCAGCTTCGGAAGAGTTTGAGCTACAGGGGTTTCCAGGGGCGTCACTAGGGACAACAGGATTCCCTCTGGGTAGTGTGGAAGTCAGAGGTTTACTAGCAAGAACAGCCCCCACGGGGCGGGGGCCTCTTGAGCGAGATACCCACGGAATGCGTTTTCAGGACAACTTATACCTCTTGTTCTTCCTGAGCTTCTGGCTTTTGACTGCATCAGACTCTGCTAAAGTCTGTTTTCAGGAGTCGGTTGGGGGTTGTCTGCTGGCAGAAATCAACCCGGTGCTTATCTTACCATCTGCATCAACACCAGAAGTACAAGCATCAAAAATAAAATTAGAAAAGTATGACTACATTTTGATAAAAAAGAAAATGAAAATATTGGTTATAGTAAAAGTAAAATATTAAAATAACCAAAAATTGAAATTAAGGAAAACAAGATAAATTAGGATTAGAAAATTGATTAGTAAATTAAGAATGAATAATAAGGTGAAAATGGAAAACATCAGAACAAAGTTCAGAATCAACCATTAAGTCAAAAACCATTTTCCTTTTTTTAAGATTTATTTATTTATTTATGCATAGAAGAACTGGGGTGTAGGTCAAAGTTGTGGGAGGTGAGAGCATTCACCAGAGATACAGCAGGGAGCTGAACAGACAGATTGACTGAAATATACTGCTGAGGGGAGCAGCAGGAAAGACAGGAGAGGTGTGCAGTGATGTATGTGGATTATCTCCCTGGCCAGGGATTGGACTCAGGCCCAATCAGTCCTCGCGCTGATAGCACTGAGACTTAACCCCCAGGTGGGCTCCCCATGCCTTCCCCCCCAAAATTTTTCATTTAATAAACCAGACTCTTCTGAAAATTTTGATCAAGGAAAAGTGGAAATTAAACTATTAGGATGGGAGGAGGGATCAAACATTGCTAATGATGGAAAAAAACAAGTAATCCATGAAATATAATTTTTTACCAAAACATTTTAAAATATAGATGAAATAGGTGATTTTTTAAAAAGACTTATTTATGCTTACAACCTGGGGTAGAGGCCAGAGGCATTGGGCGGCGAGAGGGTTCACCAGAGACAGAGTGGGGAGCAGAACAGGCAGATCAGAAATACATTGCTGAGGGGAGCAGCAGTTGAGGCAGGAGAGGTCTGCTGCGCCATGTGGGAGTCTCCTCCGCCGGGCATCTAACTGGTGTTGCCACTGCCAACAGCTCCACGGCGTGGCACTTAACTGCTGCGCCACCAGGAAGTCCCTGAAATAGATGATTTTTGATAGCTATTACATATCAAAATTACTTCAAGATCTGCCTGAATATTCCAGTAGTTACAAAAGAAATGTTAAAATGCCTGCGTGCACTCTCCTCATGGAGCACACCAACCGTGATGAATTGGCAAACCCTATGAGCCCATTAGTATTTGCTGTGCGCAGGGACACAGGCTTTTAGGGCATTTCTTTCACTTGCATTTTTTATACCCCCACCTTCTTTAGTTCTCCTTTTTTGCACCTTCCACCTCCCCTTACCTCTCCATTTGTTCAACAATGCTGAATTGTTACAATATATATGACAGATAGATGTGAGGAAGAGAAAGTCTTGTTCCTTCCTTCATCCATCCATTCATTCATTCTGTAAGCATTTTGTGATTGGTGTGTGTGATTATGCGTGTGCTATGTATGCATGGAGCTGAAGAAGAGAAGGAGATAGAACCCTTTCCCTCTCCTGCCTCTAACCTACTCTGAAGTATCACAAGAGCAGCACCGGGATAGTCTGCTCTCGGTGTAGAGTTTAGCATCCCTGGGGGCCTCATAAGGCAGCATTCCATGGATGTTTGCTCTGTTAATCCATTCCAAAAATGAGATTATTAATTTGCGATTAGAAAATTATTTAAAGATGAAAATAGATTCATTCATCCTTTCTGATTTTACTATGTTCAAAGTCAAAGGCTGGCCTTTATTTCTTTTATCCAGACAGTGTTATAGAAAAACACAGTTGCAAGTTGATATTATGGTTGTCTCCAGAAAGCCAAGGAGCAGTTCTTTGGTAGCAAGAGTTTATGTCCAACAAGTGTGAAGGCGTGGTGTGACATCTTGTTGTTTTAACTAAATGAAAAGAAACCCATTTACATTGTGCAGTGTGGGAAAACACATGTCAGATTCTCAGATATTTGTTTGTGAGAAATAGAAAAGCTTACACCTCCGTTCCTTTAACACTTCTCCCTTATTTTTGGTCATTACATTTGCAGATCTGAGTCATAAGTCTATATCATCTGTAGATGAAGAAAATAGGGAGAACTTTTATGTCTGGGTGTGATTTTCCAAATTGTATACAAATGACCCAAGCTAGAGAAATGCCAAAAATAAGAATAGCAACAATTGGAAAGTAGTAACCCTTTTTGCAAAATGTATTATTTCTTATTGAACTAACTGGCTTACAGTATTGTGTATTATCTAGGGGTTTAGGTCTGCACCACTTCAGAAATCTGTTACCACACCATGCCACCACAAAAGCACCAATAATTCTCCACCATAGTGCATTGGACGTTCCCCACTTTGCTCCTGTATTTGTCTTCCCCCAAGAGTAGCCTCAATTCTGCAATCAGATTTTTAGGGTTTGTTCCAGTTTGCCTTTTTTTTTTTGTTCCTCTGTTTTGTTTCTTTATATTCCACATGAGTGAAATCACCAGGTGTTCATCTTATTTCTCAGAATAATCCCCCTTGCACTTTCATCCATGTTATCAAAGTGACAATATTTTAGTGTATATGTTTAGCTGAGTGTTATCCCATCATGTGTATATACCACATCTTCTGCATTCACTCATCTGTTGTTGGATACTTAGGTTGTTTCTATGCCTAGGCTATTACAAATAGTGATGCAATGAACAAAGAAGGGCTTCGATCCCTTCAAACTAGTGTTTTTGTATTCTTCAAATAGGTAACTAGGAATGGTGGAATTGTTGGATCATATGCTGTATCTATTTTTAATATTTTGAGGAATCGCCATACTGTTTTTTTATAGGGGCTGGACCAGTCTACATTTCCACGCATAGTGTGTGAGCATCCCTTTTTCTCCACACCCTTGCTAACACTTACTTCTGACCCTTTGGATATGAGTCATTCTCACAGGTACTAAATGGTATCTCCGTGTGGCTTTGATTTAATTTTGCTGATGATAAGTGAGGAAGAGCATTTTTTTAAGGGACTGCTGACCTTCCTAGTATCATCTTGGACGCAGTGTTTGTTTAGCTCTTCTACCCATTTTCTGATTGGGTAATTTGTTTTCTTGTTCTTCAATTATAAGTTCCTCATAAATCTTTGAATTCATATATTTGTGTGTACGTGTGTGTGTCTATATATGTGTGTGTCAATGTCATTTGATGTATAATGTGAAAATATTTTCTTCTGCATTCAGTAGGGCATCTTTTGTTGTGATGATAGTTTCTTTCTCTGTGCAGAAGCTTTTAGGTTTGATGTTGTTTAATTTGTTTAATTTTGCTTTTGTTTCCCGTGTTGCTTCATTGAGTCCCCAAAGGTATCATTGAAGCCAGTGTTGCAGAGTGCTTTACCTGTTTTCATCTATGTATTTTATTGTTTGAGATCTATCATCCATTTTGAGTTAATTTTTGTGCACAATATGAGATATCCTGGAAGCGTGATCTTCAGCTCACTCTGCAAAAAGCTAGTAGTAATGATACGCATGCTACAAACTGCATAATCTGACATCATTGTAGAGTAACTATGTGTTCTCACAGTCATTGGAATTATTCTCTCACATCCAAACGGACTATCTTCATCTTCTTCCAATATGACACCTCCAGACTTTTCTCCACACTGTCTTGAAACAGCACTAAAGTGTGTTCCTGGGGCCATGTTTGTCACAGAGTTGTAGCATATGTTAATTCTGACTGCTCTGTTTCAAATATCTCATAGGAAAAATTTTCAACATGCTAGTGTCTTTTCCATCTTAGTTTTTTATCTGTTATGATTGACAACCTAATCCATGCTAATTCATTGCTGACTCGGGCATACAAATAAAGTATAAGAATTAGAAACTTTAACATGAACATTATATTCAATAATTTATAATCATAGAATAACATTTCTAAACTTCATCTAGTGGGATCTCATGTTGTCTATGGCAAAATTATAAGGATTTTGTTACAGTGGATTAAATTCCAACTCTATTTGGAAAAGATACTGCCTTCTCTCCTACACTCATCCTACTATACTATCTTAAAGGAATACATGAAAGTTCAAGATGTCCATAAATGTTCAGAAAGACTTCATTATAGAATAAGGTTTACATCAAATTTATCAAGACAGGATTTCACCAGTCATCACCAATCATCTCAGTCTCTCCCTGCCCCATGTGTTTGTTTGATGACACCATTATTTTGATATTTAGTGTGTCAAGCCCTTAGATATTTTTAGTAGATATCTCTATATTGATGCATATTATATTTGAGACTATGTATGAGGATTTTTAATTTCTTTTTTTCTAACACTGGCTTCTTTCTGACTTTGGGCAAATTAACTTATTTTAGTTACTGTCAGATTTGCCTCTGGGTTATTAACTAAGGTTAATCTGACCATTTCAGGTTTTGATGGTAAAGATTTAAAACTGCATTTAATGTTATTAAAATATGACTTGTGCTTGTAATGGCAGCTTGTGGCACAGGCATGATGATTGATATACATCATAATTCACTGTAAATCATGGGTAGAATGAAATAGCTCCCATGTGTTTGATTTGTTCTTTGCAACCATCGCAATGATTGATACAGACAACTGCCTGACCACCAGCACCCAAAACAATATTGATCTTCATGATATCTGAAAGGAACAGGTCAGTTATCTCAAGTCTCTTGACAGTTTGGACTTAAAAAAAATATCTTTGACAAATTTGAAGGCTTTAATATTTTCCTCTGGATCCACTATGCCTCGAAATATTACAAAAGGACAACTATCTTTTTTTTAAAGATCCTGGATTTATGGCAAGCCATGGTATACTAAATTAAATAAATCAGAAATAAAAAAGTCTATTCTAAATAAAGAAATTAAAAATCTCTTTATGAAATTTAAAATTATTCTGAGGGCCTCCCTGGTGGTGCAGGGGTTTAAGTATCAGTCCTCTCAAGCTATCACCAACTCCTGCAGCAGGAGTTCGATCCCTGGCCTGGGAGCTGACCCACTTGGCACAGCAGACCTCTCCTGTCTCGTCCACTGCTCCCCTCAGCAGTGTACTTCAGTAGATCCTCCAGCTCTGCTCCCCATTCTGTTTCTGGTGAATCCTCTCAAACCCCACACCTCTGGCCTACACCCCAGTTCTTGTATGCAAAAATAAAAAAAAATAATAAATCTTTATTTTTTAAAAAAGAGCAAAAAATAAAATAAAACTGTTATGAGAAACAAACTACAATGTCAGGGAAAAGTCTCACTGAAAACGCAGACAAAATATGTGAGTGCAAACTGTTGTGAATTGGTTAAATCCATACTTATTAAGCAGACCGTGGAGAGCCTGTTGATAAGCTGCTGAGTTTGACAACAGATCACATGAGTAACTGAAATGATAAGTATTATTTGCAGGTCCTGAAAAAAGCACATGGTATACCTTTATTGAATTTATTTGTATGCCTGGTATACCTTTAGAGGCCATATATGTAGGACAAAGAGAGAATCGGGACCTGGGAGACTTGCTTCTATTAGGGTCCAATGGCGCGTTGGATTTCCCAGCCAAAGGGTGGCTTGGTCAATTCAAACCAATAGTATGAGGTTTTAGTAAGGGCCATGGCTTATGTGTCCCTTGTTTAAGGGACACACAAGGGAAAAGTGCAGGAAGGCAGAGGAGCACATTAGTCACCAGTACTGTTAGACAAATCATATCAAGAACCTACATTTGCCTGTTATTCTTCGGCTGCCATCCAAGGTATGTGCTTTCCTGAAGAGGCTAGTGTTAGCTTAAGGTCACTGTAGGCCACTTGGCCAAACAAAATGCATGTTGAGGCAGCAGTATTATGGAATAATTTAACTAAATTCTCGAGTGCCCATCCTTTGATGCCTCTGCTTCAGGCGTAGTGATCCCTCGTGTAGCAGGTAGGTGAAAGGATGTAGGTATTATTTCTAAAGTCATTGTAAAGTTAGCCAAGGCAACAAAGATGAAGCCTAGTACGAACAGACTAAGTGCTGTTTGAAATCCTCTTCTTGGCCATCAACCCAAGTGGATGGCAAGAACCATGAGAACAAATCAGGAACTTTGGTGAGTGTGGGAATCTGTTGAAATATTTTAGTTACATTATATATGACTTGTATACGCGGAGGCAGCATGTGGAGGTTGACGTCTACCTGTCCTGAATTGTTAATGTACAGGGAGCGAGAGCTGCCCCATACGGAACAGACTGCATCCCATTCAGCCAATCGGAAATGGAACGTCAGCTGGTTGCCGACCTCCATTTGTGCTGGTGAGGCGGACTGTAGCTGCACCGGACTCAGGGTGTGGTGTAATGTCTGCTTGTGGTTTGTTCAGGTGCCTCATAAATGCTGGATGACTTTTAATATTTAATCTTGCTGGGCTTTGGTGTTAATACCTATTCTATGCCTGCCAGTTTAGTGGTGACAGCCAGTCTTAAATCCGTAGCATCACCCCTGGGAGAAAATGCAGAAAGATTAAATCCAAAGCAGAAATGTGATTGCTCTTAAACCTAGCTATATTTAATTTAAATTTTACCTTTCATTATTCCTCCTTTTATTCTGTGCCTCTGTCTCATTACCATGAAGGCATTTTGGAAATGATATATTTCCACTCTGGATAATTTTTTTTTTTTTTTTAGTTTTTTGTTAAAGAATAAAACCCTGTGTCTTACACATCCACAGGTATTATTTTTGTTAAATTGTTGAAAAAGGATAATTTTTACATGCTGTTCATAGTCATGCTATAAACAACTCTATTTCATTTATATACATTGATTCCCATGTATAATTGACATAATTTATTTTAAAATATATTCAAATTTCTGAACATATTATGCTCATCAAATATAATATTAGTGCCATTATACAATCCCACTTAAAAAAAAAAACTTAAGAAAGATATTTTTGAAGTGAAAAGTACCAAAATTGCCTTCTTAAACATTCAATGTAATGAATTTCTGTGATATAAACATAAATATAAGGAAATCAAAAATAAAAATTTCTTAATTTTCAGTGTAACATATTTAGTTTATAAATATTTATCATTGATTTGAATGTACTATTGTAAGCTCTACAGTGATGTGATTTTCAAACTGACTAAGGAAAATTATTTTCCATGTAGCTCAATCTTGTTTTATATAGGAAATACAAGTTTCTCAATCTTAACTCTTGTGACTTAGCTTTTTAAAATATTATACATCATCTCTCCCTTCTCAAAAACTAATTTACATACATAACTGTCTTGAAGACTATCATAATTATGATAATAGTTACAATGAATATCATAATCAGCATCTTTTTAAATAGCATTTTAATTTCTACTCTTATAGTAATAACCCCTGTTATGATTGGTACAAAGTGCAATAATTAATTAATTAACACATTTTTTAGTCGAGAGAATGCTAATGAAAAATAAAAAACAATATAATCTGTTTTTATTCAAAAAAGTGAATAATCTGGCTAATTCTCTTTTAAAAGATTGCATTTAACTTGCAATCCTGTTCAGAATAACAATGCAAAGGCGATTCCAAAAAACATCTAAATATGAAATATGTTTTTCAAGATATGAGAAAGAAGTTTAAGTTGCTTTTTTGTACACAAACACAGGGCAAAAGACTTTTGGTTCATCTGATTGTATTCTCTGATCCTACAAAGCAGGCTTAGAGAAAGAGGTTTTATATAGTGGTAGAGCTTATGGGCATTATAAGCAGTTTCACGTAACTACCTAGTTGTCCTTGCACAACTCTTTTTTTTAGAAGAATTATTCTGATTCTACTTCCATGTTTTCAGAATCCTCTGAATCACCTGATAGCATTACCTGTCACTCTTGTGATGCTAAAGTATTTGCAAGTATTGATGCAGTTTTTTATTCAATTCCCTTTATTTCCAAAATAATTTGAAGCAGTTAATCTAAGTTAGGATATGGTAGTTTGTAATTAGTGAAATATGACAGGATATGACACAACTGAGAACTGAAATCAAGGTTTTTGTTGTTAATTTGCTGAACTGTTTTTTTACAATCTAAAGAAGTAAATTTTTAACTAGAGATACTCAAAATTATGCAAGTAAAATGAACTTATAACAGCAAAAGGGAAAAGAAAACATTTTATTTTACTGTGCTCTAATAGAAGTTGCATATTTTAACTGTCTTGTGTATATTTTTGTTTCTACTTTAAAAAATGGCCTGAAACGGTGAAAAATACGAGTCTGTGTTTGTTATTATTATTTAATCCCAATAGATACATATTATTTAAAGATATAATATACTTCACTGGTCATTCATATCAGTGTTATGACAATTTCAAACCTTCTAAAAGTGGGAGGAAATGGGTATGGGGAGCTACAGGAGATCAAGAGAGAGTTGGAGAGGGAAAGGGGGTGGGGCATAGGAGAGGAGAGGAAGGGGAGGGGAGAGGAGAGGGAGCACGTGTGCATGTCGTGTGTGTGCATGTGAGTGTGGGTGTGCAGAGAGAGGCAGTGAAGGGGCAGTGAGATTCTCACAGTCAAAGAGGTTCTTTCTCAACATGTCTAAAGTAATTTTCCCTACATTTGAGTGATGTGCTCCTTAACAGCTTATTATTATTTATAATCACGATGGCTTTTCTCCTACGTAAAAATATTATAAAAAACCATCTTCAAAAGCTAAAAAGTATATCATCTAATAATACTTGGAGGCTAAACCCTTTTAACAAGACATGATTAAAAACTCCTTTAATTCACGTGTTACTCCAAAATCAAGTTGCCATAACAATCAATAAAATGTCACTAAACCATGCATAATTATGAATAATAGAGAACTTTAAATAACATAAGGAACTGTAGCTAATGTGTTTCCCTCATTTTATATTTTTAGCCATGGGAAGTAAAAATAACAGTCAGTTAAGAACAGTAATTTAGGAAGTCATGTATGGGTATTGATTAAATTCCAAAGACTGTCAGTCTAGCATTTTGTTTTGATTTTAAATTAAATATGTTACATTCATAGCATAAAATTAAGTGAAAGGACTATTGAATGGACATGCATTTTGTGAACAAATTATACACTTAGTCTCATTATATTTTATGCCATCTAGTCTCACTTATGTTTACACATGAGGGATGGGGAATGACTGATCATAAAGAGATCTGATTTCCAAAATTGATCAGATTTTTAAATGTAGTCCAGATATTTTGGAAGGTAAACCCAAATGTAGTTGGCAACATATGTGTAATATTAGATGGGGTATAAAATAGAAAAATGTTTATTGGGAAAGAAGATTGACATGTTAGCTAAGTTATCACTTTGTAGTTTATAAAATTCTCCCTGGATGCCTTAAAGTATATGGAAAATGATTCCCATTTTCTTCTTGATTCTCACAAAGGAAAATATATCAATAACTTTACTCTTAATTTCAAAAGAATTACCAACATTTGGGGATATGTGAGACAAAGAAATCAATAGGTGTGAATATTTTCTGGATGAATTTCTCATAATCTGTGATTGTGTTAGTCTTGTAATCCTTAGTAGAAAGTCAAAATGGCATGGTAGAATGTAATCAGAGACACAGAATTGACTTATTTCCTCATGTTTTCTAATGATGACTGCCTGGATATGGTGGCGTGTCAGGAGACCATGGTTTGCTGAGTATCCTGGCCATTAGCTAGTATTATCAAGAGTTAGGGTATCTATGAAGAAGTCTGGTCAGGCATGGAAACTCCATAGAACAGGTTTCACAAAAATGACCTTATTATTATTATTATTAATGTGGATAACTGACCAGTAAATACTTGTGAAATTCTAAAAGCACATCGAAACAAAATATAAACAAAAACTCATTAGTGGAATATGGTGATTTGATATCTGTCTGAAAAAAAACACTCTAAATTCTGTGAATACATGCATTGTATGATTATATTCATGCATTCAATATATAAATATATATATATATATATATATATTTGTTGAGTAGCTACATTAAACGAGACACTGTTTTATTCACTGGGGATACAGCAATGAGCTAACTTTCCTAAACCCTTAATCCCTAATGATCAATCTGTCCAAAGACTGCCCATTCTATTTTAAGTAAAATCTGAAGTCTGTAGGTGGTTTACAAAATCTACATCATCTGATCCACATTTATCTCTCTGCCTAATTTCTTTCTCCGTTCTTTTGTTTCCCTGCTCCTTTACAGCACATTGCATTTCAGCTTCTTCCACAGCCTTAAGAACTAAGAATTTCTATTTGCTATTGATGGAAGCCTCTAGTTCCCACTGAACTCTTACTTGGCTCACACCCTTCTTTCAGTTCTTTGTTTATTGCTACTTCCAAAGAAAGGACTTCCCTGCTATCCTTATCATTTCCTGTTACAATACCTCGTTATTTTCTTCCGAGCACTTAGTTCCACCTAAGATTGTTTGTGTGTGAGATAGATAGGTAGGTAGGTAGGTAGGTAGATAGATAGATAGATAGAGATAGATAGATTAAGTATATAGTTAGGTAAGTAGGTAGGCAGTCAGGAAAAATATAGATGTATTCCTTCCTCTCCCACTAGCAGACTATCTTCACAAACATAAAGATGTTATTAGATTTGTTCACTTCTTTATTCCCAGCACCAAAAGCATGTGGTACACACAAGTTCCTGAATAAATGTCTGTAGAATGCTATTCAAATGAATTTATGCATATTTATTTATTTGTATTTTAAAGACTTATTTACTTATGCATACAAACTAGGGTACAGGCCAGAGGTGTGGAGCGGCGAGAGGGTTCACCAGAGACAGAGTGCGGAGCCGAACAGGCAGATCCACAGAAACACACTGCTGAGGGGAGCAGCGGGTGAGGCAGGAGAGGTCTGCCACTCCATGTGGTAATCTCCCCGGCTGGGCATCGAACTCGCGTCGCCACTGCCTACAGCTCCAGAGCAGCCCTTAACCACTGCGCCACCTGGGAGGCCCTATGCATAATTATTTAATTGTAGTTGTAATTTGTATTAAATCATTGGTGTTACTAAGTCCACCTAACAAATGGACTTACTAACCCCAATGTGAATGGCTGAGTAGGCTTCCCTACAAAGTGATAAGTATTGCGAGGACTACAAATAATTTGCAGTGAATGACAAAGGTCTATAGCTGTGAGAATTGGAAAGATGGCCCAATGATTTGATGAGATATTGTAGAGAAGTAAGTCATACTTTTATACTAATCTTAATCATCTGTGACTCAAAATGACAAAGTACCTGAAAACTCTGTAGTCACATTGTCTATCACAGATATATGAGCTCTGTACAGTATAACCAAGGTCCGAAGCTATAGATGGAGTTACAGGTAGTATTTCTCAAAGGTTAGCAGATCTTTAAGATCTAAAATTAGATCTTCATTTGCCATTTCCGTATATAACTCCATGGAAAACATTTAGAGGAAGGTGCTTTAAGAAATTAAAGAAGCTATTCATGTAGCTAAGAGTTGGCCAAATAAGAAAGTCAAACACAGAAAAAGAAAAAAATAACACAAGCCCCCACAGAATGCAGTCACCAATAATTAGTTAAAACTGTATTTCTAGAAAACGACTGGACTAAATACAATATCAATATTTTATTTAGATTATCAGAAGTTTCTTTTTTAAGGATATAGTTTTAATCACACAATAAAAATATATGAGTACTGTGAAATATCAAATACAAAATATGTTATTTAAATCGAAAGACCTCATGGCTTCATTGTGCACCCCCTGCTTCAAAGTAAAAAAAAAAAAAAAAAAAAAAAAAAAGTGCTATCACTTTTGTTAATGTCTTTATTGACATTTTTCAATGTAATTATGTGCATTCATGTGCCTTTGTGAGGAATTTTTTCCACTTCACATACATCCTCAGGAGTGAACTGATTCTGTTTAATTGTTGCACTGCATTACTTCCTACAACTGTGGTTTCCCAAATACACATGGTGAACATTAGAGCTTCCTACAGCTTGTTATCTGTTGCCTCAGATTTTGGTGTTCCCCAAGAATCTTGCACTTTTTATAAAAATCTCATCTCAGTATGCTTGTGTCTCTCCCATCAATCAGAAACAATCTGTTTTGTTTTTCAGATTTTTTTTTCTTTTCAAAATGTATTTTTTAAAGATTATTTATGCATACAAGCTGGGGTACAGGCCAGAGGCGTGGGGCGGCGAGAGGGTTCACCAGAGACAGAGTGGGGAGCAGAACAGGCAGATCAATGGAAATACACTGCTGAGGGGAGCAGTGGGCAAGGGAGGAGAGGTCTGCTGCGCCATGTGGGAATTTCCCCAGCCGGGCGTCGAACTCACGCGGCTGCTGCTGACAGCTCCACAGTGCAGAACTTAACCACTGTGCCACCAGGGAGGCCCTTATTTCAAAATATTTGGTCTTCTAAATGACCCTGTATTTATTAGGTGGGGCTCTTTGATTATCAGTAGAAGACACTGACTTTAGTTAAGAAAAATAAATATTTGGAATTTATTAAGTTTTCTCAAAATAGACATGAGACTGGAAAAGTCTTGGAAGCAGAAGAGAAGGCAGAGATATAGTGCAAATGCTGTGAGCACTGCCTTTGGGATGAGTGGACCCAGAATACCTGTTGTTCTTAAGATGGATCATGAGAAGACTGAGAATAAGCAAAATCATTGGTAAATGCCTGCTTTCAAACAAGCATCATAAAACAATCTACATAAATTATTCACATACAAATAAAGCAATAAAATATATGGCTGAAAATGCAGTCACAGGTCTGAAATTCAAATTCATTCTCTAGAAACCTGGAGGTGATTTCTCTTTGATATTTCTTGCTAACAGGATGCATTGACTCAACGGTATCAAGAATATGTCAGGTTCTGGAATCTCACCTAACAGGCCACAAATTGCAGTTTCTTTTTGGAATGCTTATTAAGATACATGATTAGAAATTATTTTCTAAAGAATGATATCAGGATGAAAACTAAAGTGAAGTCCATACATAAATTATCTTGTGTTGTTTTCCTTTTAGAAGATTTTTATCAGTTTGTTACATTCCCTGAATTGTGCATTTCTTGTAAAGAAATACTCAATTCTGGGCCTCCCCGGTGGCGCAGCGGTTAAGCGCTGCGCTGTGGAGCTGTCGGCAGCGGTGACGCGAGTTCGACGCCCGGCAGGGGAGAATCCCACATGGTGCGGCAGACCTCTCCTGCCTTGCCGGCTGCTCCCCTCAGCAGTGTATTCCTGATCTGCCTGTTCTGCTCCCCGCTCTGGCTCTGGTGAACCCTCTCGCTGCCCCATGCCTCTGGCCTGTACCCCAGCTTGTATGTATAAATAAAAAAAAAAAAAAAATTAAAAAAAAAAAAAAAAAAAAAAAAAAAAAAAAAAAAAAAAAAAAAAAAAAAGAAATACTCAATTCTTTTTTCACTCACAAACATTTTGAAGGGTGCCTAGTACATAAAAAGACCTCAAGTCAAGGGTATTAAATAAAGTTTCAATATGGATAAAACATGTAGTTTTCACTTGAAAAATATTCCCTAGGCATCAATGAAACACTACTTTCTTTTTATTTGAAACAGACCAGTTTATCTACTAGATGAAGTTTCTAGTGGGTTTCCATTTCAAATTAAAGTGAAATTCATTTCATGATGATTCATAGATATTCCACATTGTAGCCATCTAATTCTTTTTAAAATAAGGACTCATGAACATTTCTTACTTAGAGAGAGTCATAAAATTGTCTTCTGTAATTGTTGAAAACAGACAACATTATTAACCGAGTACTCATAATTAAAATATGCAAAAGCACATTCTCAACTCAGAAAAGTGCTTGTAAATGACAAAAAAAAATAAAGCCACCAGATTGTTTCTGTCTCTCTTTCTAGCTGCTAAATGCATGCCTTTCAGATTTCTGCCATTTATTTTTCTACTTTATAAAATAAATAATGTTTCTAGCTTTTTTATTCCCTCCATGATCTAAAGAAGATTCTGATTTGTTCTATTTATTTTGCTCCATGTTTTCTATGGAGATTGAATGAAAACACTGACAATCTCTGGGAATATGGAGCTGAGGAGAGCTGCAGAGGAAGGGGTGGCTGGGAGCTGGTGCTAGGGCTGAAGAAATGGAAACAGGTGTGTTTCTCTGTTTGATTTTTAATTTTTTTGTAATTATTTTTATTAAGTTTACAATATCGGGCTTCCTTGCCCTCACCTGGCCTCGTTCCACCGGCCTGGGAGGCCCCACTTTATTTCTGTTCCTTTTCTCTCTAATAAACTTTTTTCTTTCTCTAAACAACAAATAAAAATAAGCTTACAATATTGTATACGATATAGAGATATGGGACCACAGGACTTCAGGTGTTTGTTACCAAACCACACCCACCAGCCGGTCACTCGGTGTCCCCTGCCACCGTCCGTTAAGAGTGTTTCCTGTCATGCTCTTCTTCACCCTCCCAGTCCCCGACTGGTAGCCTCCGTTTAACAGATTTCTAGGTTTTATTTTTGGTTTGATTTTCTCTAATTCTTTGTCTAGTTTCACTGCATTCCAGATGTAAGTGAAAAGTACTTGTTTTTCTCCTTCTGGTTATTGCACTTAGCATAATCCCTTCCAAGTTTATTCATTGTCACAAATGGCAAGAGTTCATCGTTGTTGTTTTAGCTGAGTAATATTCCTTTCTCTCTCTCTCTCTATCCCTGTGTGTGTGTGTGTATGTGTGTGTGTACACACATATGTACATATACTATGTGTGCGTATATATATGAATATACAATGCATATTTTAGCAATGTAAATTCCTCCTAAACATGAGCACAGAATATTTTACCATTTCTTTGTGTTTTCTTCTAACATGTTTTATAGTTCCATTTTTCATTAGTGTGTACACACATGTGTACATATACTATGTGTGCATATATATGTAAATATACAATATTTTTTAGCAATGTTAATTCCTCCTATATATGATCACAGAATATTTTACCATTTCTTTGTGTTTTCTTCTAATATGTTTTATAGTTCAATTTTTCATTATTTCTGGTGTAATTGTAATGGGATTATTTTCTTCTTTTCTTTCTCTTTTAGCTCATTGTTTGCATGTCTGAATACAACTGATTTTTGTAAATTGATTTGTAATCTACCACTTTGCTGTACTGAGTTATCATTTCAGCTACTTTTCTAGTTGTCTATATGTTTTTTTATATTATCATGTCATCTGCAAATAGTGATAGTTTTACTTCTCCTTTCCCAATTTGAATTCCTTTTATATCTTTCTATTGCTTCATTGCTCTAGCTAGCATGTTGAATGGTAGTGGTGAAAGTAGACATCCTTGTACCAGATCTTTTTGGAAAACTTTCAGTTTTTCACCATTGAGAATGATGTTAAGGGGCCTCCCTGGTGGCTCAAGAGGTTAAGTCTCAGCACTATGAAGCTATCTGCAGCACGAGTTCAATCCCTGGCCTGGGAGCTTCCCACAGGGTGCAGCAGACCTCTCCTGCCTCGCCCGCTGCTCCCCTCAGCAGTGTATTTCTGATCTGCCTGTTCTGCTCCCCACTCTGTCTCTGGTGAATCCTCTCACCCCCCACACCTTTGGCCTACACCCCAGTTCTTGTATGCATAAATAAAAGTAAATCTTATAAAAAAGAGAGAGAATGATGTTAGCTGTGGGTTTGTCATACATGACCTTTATTTTGTTGAGCTATGTTCAACCTCTCCCCTTTTTTTGCGTGTTTTTATCATAAGTGGATGTTGACTCTTCTCAGGTGATTTCCCAGAATCTATTGTATGATCATATGATTTCTTATCTTTCCTTTTGTTGATGTGGGGAGTTATGTTGACTGCTTTTTGGATGTTGAGAACCATTTTTGTGTCCAGGAATAAATTCCACTTGGCCATGTTGTATGATTCTTTTAATACTTTGTTGAATTTGGTCGCTACGATTTTGTTGAGGATTTTCGTATGTATGTTCAGCAGGGAAACTTATCTGTAGTTTTCTTTTTTGTGTGATGTCTTTATCTGGTTTTGTTATGAAGTTTACGTTGACCTCATAAAATGTGTTTGGAAGTATTCCCTCCTTTTTGATTTTTTTAAAAAGCTTTAGAAAAATAAGTTTTAGGTTAGCCTTGAAAGTTTGGTAGAATTCATTAGTGAAACTGTCTGGTGCTAGGCAGTTATTTTTTTTTTGGGGGGGGAACTTTTGATTACTGTTTCAATTTCCTTACTTTTAAGTGGTCTGTTCAGGCATCCTACTTCTCCCTGACCCAGTCTCTGGTGGTTGTGTTTTGACTTTTGAAAATTATTCCCATTTTATAGTTAAAGCTACATATATCACTAAGAGCAATGAATCTATACTTTGGAAATCATTACAGATATTTGGAGGCAGAGATAGAGTATTTGAAGCTTAAATTAATAATTGTGCATTGAATGGTAAAACATCAGTACTATTCTACTTTGCTGTGCCCCTGGTGAAAAGATTGCTTACATGATTCATAAATACACTCATTCATTACAAGCAGGCATCTCTATTAGCTTTAGGCACTACTTTATTAAAATTATAGCCACACTGAGCAGTCAACTAACTTTTAATCTCTGTTTTTATATGGTGGTAAAACTCTACTGCCTGGAAATAATAATGCTATAAAGATTTTTTCTGTAAATTTACATACTGGGCAAAAATCTTAATAACTTATGAAGTATTCAGATTTCACTTGAATCTAAAACAGATTGAAATATTATTGTAAATAAGTTATGATTTTCCCTTTATGGTATCTACCAACTTGATGAGAAGTAATTAAAAAATGCTAAGTATTCAGCCAATATTGACCTCCATATAGGAGAATTCAGGTTAGCCCAATAAGTGAAAAAATGATACATTCTTAGAAAATACATTGTCGCCCACAGAAAAATTTTTAGTAATGGAAAATATGAACTTATATGTGTTGATTGCTTTCTAAGGGAGATTCCACATCTGTGTCTTACCCCTCAGGGCAACACACCAGAGTAATATTTGTGATCTGTAAGGGGTGTGGCTTTAATTTATAAACTGGAAAAATCAATAACAAATTTAAGAAAGTCTTTTCTAGGATATAGTACAGACAGAAGTTGGGAATCTATAAATTGATTACCTTAAAATTATTATTCCTATCTTTTCCCTAAATGTCTTTCTGTGACAGTGGAGAAATTAGTATCCCAGTTTGAGGACTACTCTTATAAGTACTTTAGATAACTTATGTGTTATCTTACATGGCCTATATTAGTGAGGAATGCTGTAATAAGGAGCAAAAATACTAACGTCTTTACAATCTTTATCTAGTCAATTTCTTCTTTCTAATAGTATAGCCATATTTCTGTTTTAATTTTAGTATGTATTTGTTTTGCCATTATTTTTGCTATTTTTTTTCCTGAAAAATGTGGCATTCCCAATGTGTTTTAATACTACTCCTTTATACTACTAATGTAAAGCATATGTTTATCAACTAAATTTTAAAATAAATCTGCAAATTATTTGTGACATAGGTAAAATTTTAATAAATAAATTTTAATTTAATCTGAAGTACATTATTAAGAGGGAGAACACTCTGGAATTATATATCAACTCTAAAATTGAAAAGAGGGTAGACCAGTGTGGACATAGAAACAGCAGTGACGAGAGAATGTAACTGGAAAATCACAGCCAAACCGTGCACAACATCCAACAGCTGTTAAGAAACGTTTTGAGCAGGTATAACGCCATGTTGCTGAATTGTTTGACATGTTAATGAGGAATTGTTCAATGTTTTTGAGGCACTAATTAAGATCCACAGCATCTCTGCAGGAAGCAAAAGATTGATGTGTGTCACTTAGAACTCTCTGCATACTGTCAGGAATTCACTTTTTGCCACATTCATCACAGTAGTTCTGCTCTCGCAGCTTTGCATTGATCATCAGTTCTTGAAACAAAATGTTTGAGCATTTTTAGTATTGTCACTATTAACAAATGAAACACTAAATGATTTAAAATGGCAACTTGTTCATTTTTTTATTGGTTTCTGTTTGTCTAATATTGGTTTTTTGAGTTTTTTGTTTTTTGTTTTTTGTTTTTTTTTGCTTTGCTTTAGAGAATACTTCCATGTGATGACCCATGTACTCTTGGTAAAGAGGTAAAAAGTCCTTCAGTGACTTCCTGTCTATGTAGCTGATCTCATAATTTCCTCTTATTAGCCCCAAATATCACCCTTTATATACCGTGAACAATAACCCATTTTTATTTTCTCCCATCTTATACTAATCTATCTTCTGAGTTAATGAGATCACGCATAGACTGCCTCCTTCCCCCACACATTACTGAGGCACAATGATAATGCTTCTGATGACGGTGCTGATGCTTCTGCAGAGAGGGAATAGCAGCGGAGGATGACAGGAGCTGGGAGGATGACGGGGGCCTTGCTGGTGGGTGTGGTGTGATGATGCCCACCTGCAGTGGCGTCAGCTGTATCTCTAAATCCTGTACAGTAATGCAAACCAGTGATGCCTCAATGAAAAGTGATACAATTTACAGACAAAAACAAAAAAGCAATATAAAGTGTCAACATTTAGAACTAAATGGAAGAAAGTATTATCTCATCAAGGGCTATACAGAAATTTGTAGGATTTGCTTCATCTTTCATGGCAGCAAATATTCCCCTAATTAATAGGTTATCTGCCTTAAAAGTTTCTGACGCTAAGAAAAAATGATGTTATATTTAATCACGTTCTTAGATAGTTAGCAGCTACACTCTGCCTCACAACTATTCTCAAATAAATGGTAATTTTTATATCTAATACTGAATTTTATCTATTTAGAATTTTTGATGGTATTGAAAATAAAAACCGCAGTTATTACCAATATCTGAACCTCTTCTACATTGCTAGCTGGTACTGTGAGAAAAATAAAACATAACAAGTGAGTAAAACAATAACATTAATAAATACCCAAATATAAAACAAATTCATACATTTTCCTGCTTTCTGCACCGTTGTAATTTTCTATGAGTGTGCAAACTAAGACTATGTGAATTAATAACATCTGTTTAATGGACACTATAAAGTGTCTGTTATTATAAAGATTATATATATATAGACTATTAATATTAAGAATATGACATATATTCTTTATAGATAAATAATAATATAGTGATGAATTAATATGAGATTATTGATATAGAATGTTATATAAAATATCTATTACTAAATTAAATTTGTGTTACATTTCCTAAACTGGTATTCTATAGTAAAAAAAAAAGTTTACTTTTATAAACCTTAGATATTTAAACATTAGAAAGTAGCTTTTTTAAGTTAAAAATGTAGATAAATTACATGTAATTCATTTTATTAAAGCAGATATTTAGGGTTGTGTTTATTTCCTTTATATATAAATACAAATCTAATAATCTTTATGGTATAAATGAATCATAAATTTTTTCAAATATGACATGACAAGGGATAGCTACAAATAAACTGTAAATAGATTTATATTATTTGAATTCTGGTCTATATTATAATAAAATGTTTCATTATTTATATTCATACCATTAAAAGTCAGGCATATTTTATAATTTGGATTTATCTTTGGCTCAGTAAACATTCATCCACCTAGGTTTTTTTGTGAAAAAGAGATTTACTAAGCATATAGTGTAAACAAAGATATAGTCAGATGCTTAATTCATTGACATTTGGATTTGTTTACAACATGTAGGGTTCTGTGCCTTCAGGAGACTAACTTCAAAATTATGTTTACGTAAACATTTATTATCAAGTACATACTTCCCATATAAGTAGAGGCCAAATTTATTTACTTGGGAGTTTTATAATTTTTGTTTTGCTCTTTTGTTTGTTTTGTTTCTTTATGTAGCACATGTGAGTGAAATCATATGGTGTTGTCATTCTTTTTGACTAATACCCTCTAGGTTCATTCACGTTTATATTCGCTGCTGAACTGGAGCTTTGCTCCAAACAGTAAAAGAAACAAACAAAATTTAACTCTCTTTAACTGAATTATAAAAGCTGACCTGTCTAAGATTTGAAAAACTAGTATAAAGGAAAAAAATACGAGGATATAGTGTATCATAAAAATATTTGGCTTTTGTCCCAGTTCCTGGAAGGTAGACTGCTTGGAATTTTCTGAGTGATAGACATAACTTTCTTCTTCATATTGTGGCTCCTCCCCGTTCCCCACAAACATCCTCCATCACCACACTTGACTGTGTCTCCTAACATCAATCATTTCATATCTGGATAGTTTATGATAATGTTGACTGGTCAAGCCAGAAAAACCAACCCTGTGATTAGTGGAGTGATAATTTGAGTCTTGTGATAGTAAAATTAGCCTAAACCCCAGGGATGGGACTGGAGTCACATAACCAATGATTCATAATTGAGCCCCAATAACCAGTATGGACCCAAAAGCTCAAGTGAATGTACCACATTGGTAATATTTTGCCTATTGATTCTCATCGATGTATTAAGAGGGCAGTAAACCCTAAATCCACTGAGGGAGAACCATATAAACTGCCTTTGGCACCCCACCCGTCATCACCCTGTGTCTGGTTCTGCTTTGTATCTTTCAGCTATAGTAAAACTGTCATTGTAAGTATGCTGTTTTCCTGAATTCTGGGAGTCTTTCTAGCAACTTATTGAACATAAATGGGTAGTGGGAACCCCCAGATATGTAGTCAAGGTGGTTTGGGGATTCCTGAATTTGCAGCTGATGTCTGAAGGGAGGGCAGTCTAGTGGGGCACTGTGCTTTATGGCCCAATACCATGTAATTGTCAAAAGTTACCTCAGCAAGAAATTATTGCTTTGTTTCTCATGGTCCTGTTTCAGTGATCTATAAGCCTATTTTGTAAGTTCTGTCTTACTTGTAAAACTTGTCTTCCATCCAGTGATCTTCATGAAGCATCCTAAAAATTCCACCTTTCATCTATTAGCTTCACTTTGACAAACACCTACAACACTTGCTATCTTATATTTATTATCATACTTCAGTTAAATTGCAAAATCAAATGGTGAAGCTGGTGACTTTTAGCACAATGCCAGGTCTAGAATGTGCACTGATAAAGTGTTCCAACAACCAGCAATCAATATGTTAGGAAACATATTCATAGCAATCAGCCATTATTTGAGAGTGACTCTTTTATTGTGATTTTCACTCTTATCCTCCTAGATATCATAATTCTGCCATCCTCTAAGTGTCTTAGATACCAGTATATCACTGAGTGTGTGTACAGTTGATTATTTTATATGATAATCTTCACATTATAAACTTACCAATGTTCTGTAGCGCCAAATATATATTGTTTGTTGCCCCCAAACAATATTAAAGTTATAATCATATTTCAGTGAAGTAATAGAATCTGCAAGACATGATATAGATATTACATATGAAAATCTGAAAAGGAAAATATTTCCCCAAGTTAGCATCAGTCCCAAAAATTTCTTTACTGAGCAATTAGACTCTTTACCCAAAGTGAATAGACCAGATTATGTTAGGAAGCATTTGAAAAGAGAAAGAAACCTTATTGCCACTGATTGCAAGGAGATAGAGATTAGCTTGCCTCTACCTCCCAATATGAAAAGAAAATGATACTCTGTGAATATGGGAGATGAGGGTTGAGGACAGTTAAATATTTTTTGTTGCGAAGTAGGTGAAGAAACATGGACTTGACTGAAGTTAATTGGTTAATTACAGGACACTTCATACATGAAGTGTGAAGAGGCTTTTCTTCAGTGGGTCTAGAATTTCTGTTGATGAGCCCCTTCCTTCCAGGTAACCCCTCTTCTCTGCATTTGGTGACTCTTGGCTCTACGCATCCCTGCAACCTACTCAAGTTTAGCAGATAAGCCTCCCAGGTGCTATTGTGCCTATGAAAACAAATTTCAGGAAAAAGTTCTGGAAAGTTTATTTTCTTTCCCCACCCCTCTCTCTCTTATGCTCTCATGGTGTGAGTCAAATTTGGCCATTTAGCTTCAATTATGCTCGTTCACTTCTGGCCCATGTTTGACACTGTAATTTCATAGTTAGATCCTAATTAGCTAAGAATCATATCTATCACATGTTCCTGTTTATGTTTGTATTAAATGGTCCACATTTTGTAGCTCTAATTTGATTAAACTGTTTCTCAACCACCCAAGAGAATTAGTATTTTTGTATGTGTCTATATTCTAGTTATATAGTAGAAACTATTTGGTTTCAGGAACAGATTGTAAAAACAGTAGTATGTGAACAAAGAATGGTTTCAGGCATTTTTGTGGTTCTTGGGTTTGGCTTTTGTTTTGAGTTTCTGGGATTTTTTTTGTCTGTGTTTCAGTAAATACACTCTCTAAATATTTTCCTAGCTTAAACCATCATTATAAACATTATCTTGCTTTTGATTTAGTTATTTATTATTAATATGGGTGTGTATACCGTTATGTTCTAACTTAAGTTCATCTTTGGATGACTATGAAAGTCCTTCTGCTGTTCATAATGGAGTAATTGAAGAGGAGTCAATTTAATAAGGATTTTCTGTATGTGAATTGAAAGAAAAAAAAGCAAAAAAAAAAAGAAAATTTAAAGATTTCTTAAACTGAAGCCCTCTTTTTCTTAATTTTCTTTTTTAAAGATTTATTTATTTATGTATACAAGCCGGGGTGTAGGCTAGAGGTGTGGGGTGGTGAGAGGATTCACCAGAGACAGAGTGGGGAGCAGAACAGGCAGAGCAACTGAAGTACACTGCTGAGGGGAGCAGCGGGCGAGGCAGGAAATGTCTGCTGCACCATGTGGGAATCTCCCTGGCCAGGGATTGAACTCGTGCTGCGGTTGCTCTGGAGCTTCATAGTGCTGCGCTTAACCCATTGCGCCACCAGGGAGGCCCTTTTTCTTAATTTTTTAAATGTATATATATATACACAGAAAAATTTTTGTACATCTTTCCCTTGTATCAGAAACTATATACCTATTTGTTAGTAATGACTGAAAACACAAGATAATAGAAAAAGTGTGGAAAGGGAATAATCAAGTTTTCTGTGCAGTTAACATGGCTTATTTTGCTTTTACTGACCTTAATGTACTCTAAGTGAGAGAAACTTTTATGTTCCAAACACTGATGTAAATTCACATACAGAAAATGAAATAATGATTATGAGTCACTTTACTCATTTAGAATCACTAACTGTGAACTTCATATATGGCTGCATATAATCCTTTAGTCTTTGGCTTGAAAATTAGTTTGTGCCATAAGCAATTTTGACAGAAGTAAATATCTTTAAAATTGGAAAATCTTTCAGCTTCATATACCTATGCGTCCCAAGTTAATATTCATGACCAATGCATTGCACAGTACAGTGGCTGTTAGAAAGCTTATCTCTATGTACACAGTAATGGTTCTTTCATTACAATGATATTATTGTCCGATTAAATGATCTTTATTGTTTTTTATCTTCCTTTAATTCTCACACAACATTTGACTCGAATAGAGGATTGTATTCTTTCTTCAGAACTAATCTAATGGATTCTTAAAACCTCTGTCTGAACTAGGCAACCACAATGTATTTCTATGCTTAGGGCTTTTATAATCTGCATTTCTGTGCAGCCTGAGAGTGACGGTAGACTTGTGATGTAGTTACAAATGATGGCAACCATCACACGCCGTCACGAAAACAAAGGATCCTCCAGGTACTTGCCATGATGAGGAATCTAGAGCACATGCGACCCTAGCAATTAACACTCCACCTACACCACTTACAATGAAGTATTGCCCAGAACATCAGTCTTCTCAGGAGTGATGTTTTCTATGTGGATTAACTTTGGGTAAGGGTGGATGATTGGGACAGGAGAGCGGAAGGACATGATGGGCATAAAAACCTGACACAAGCACAAGAATCAAATAAGTTCCCTGAAATCATCCGCAGAGTTTATTTGTCATACAGGTATTAGTGTCTCCTTTGAATCATATCTGAGATGTGTGAGCTCCTCCTTTTATGGAGGGCCTTAGCGCTCTCCAAATAGAATTATTATTTTGGGAATTGATAATCCTTGTGGCTGATTTCCTAAAGATTTGATCAGTCTAGGTCCAGCTACTTTATTCAAAGACACATAATCAACTGCAACTTTTCATCATCATGACAAATATTTATTACTCAGCTCATTCATTGACAGTGTACTCCCTTCAGATCTAGCCTCTGATAGCGTGTGAATTCTGTGTCATTGACAGACACAGAAATACATCTGCATATAATTTCCATTCAAAACCTTGGTGCAGTTAGTTTCAGCACAGCATTGTCCTGTTCCATCATTGCAATTTTAAAGCAAAATTGTAACATCTTCCAGTTTCTCAAATTACCATGTCAGAGGAATCTACTCTTTTCCATGATAAAAACCAAATGTGGTTATTTAAAAATCTTATTGGGTAAAGACAATGAAGAGCCTCCCTGTGGAAAAGAGAAGCTCCTTTGTAACCTCACAAATTTTTGTTGTAAAAATCACAATAGTCAGGGCCTCCCTGGTGGCACAAGGGGCTAAGTCAGCACTATGAAACTCTGCAGCCACCACAGCATGAGCTCCATCCCTGGCCTGGGAGCTTCCCACATGGCACAGCAGACCTCTTCTGTTTCTCCCGTGCTCCCCTCAACAGTGTATTTCAGTTGATCTGCCCGTTCTGCTCCCCACTCTGTCTCTGGTGAATCCTCTCGCCCCTCCACAACTCTGGCCTGCATCCCAACTCTTGTATGAATAAATAAATCTTTAAAAAAAAAGTTTGGAAAGAAATCACAATAGTCAAGAGAAGGGACACTTTTATTTTAATGCTCAGGGTGAAGATAGGGATCTTTTGTTAAAAGATAAAACGGGGCCTCCCTGGTGGCACAGTGGGTTAAGTCTCAGCACTATGAAACTATCCAGAGCCACTGCAGCACGAGTTCAATCCCAGCCAGGGAGCTTCCCACATGGTGCAGCAGACCTCTCCTACCTTACCCGCTGCTTCCCTCAGCAGTGTATTTCAGTAGATCTGCCTGTTCTGCTCCCCACTCTGTCTCTAGTGAATCCTCACACCACCACCCCACATACCTCTAGCCTACACCCCAACTCTTGTATGCATAAATAAATAAATCTTTTTAAAAAAAAGATAAAACGGATGGATGTTCCTTGCTCATTTTAACAATAACTAGGAACAAAAGGGATAACAAAAGACAAAAGTGATAAAAAAAAATTAATGGAAAGTATTATCAAGCCATGAAATCTGGGCCTCCCTGGTGGCTGGTGGCGCAGCGGTTAAGCGCTGCACTGTGGAGATGTCTGTGGCAGCAACGCGAGTTCAACGCCCGGCCAGGGAGCTTCCCACATGGCTCAGCAGACCTCTCCTGCCTCGCCCACTGCTCCCCTCAGCAGTGTATTTCCATCAATCTGCCTGTGCTGCTCCCCACTCTGTCTCTGGTGAAACCTCTCACCGCCCCACACCTCTGGCTTGTACCCCAGCTTGTATGCATAAATCAATAAATCTTTAAAAAAAAAAAAACACGAAATCTCCTTCAAATAATTTTATTTTTTCTCGGACCTCAGAATTCCCAGTGCCTCCTACCACCTGCCTTCTCTCTAGATTCTGTACACTATCATTTTAGAGCTCAGACTCTGTCAACTGTTTTTATCTTTAATATCTATGAATATATTTTTATATTTATATTTATATCTATCACCTATATGTGTATGTATGTGTATATATTTATATATTCACCTGGTCTATATCCAAGAATAGATGACCAGACAGAAGTAGGAGCTTTCTTTACAAATTCTCATTTTCTCTCTAAAAATTTACCCTCTTTTCAAATGACTAATGCTCAGGATAATATATGTCTAAACATTTCTTTTTTAGGGAATAACTCATACCCTATTTATTAAGATCTAGCTTTATTATATGGACAAGAGATCAATCATATTAGAATATTATAAAATATACCTCATCACATCACTGCGGTGCTTTTCCTGCTCTACACATTTTTCCACTAAGTTACATGGTCTCAGCTACATACTTTCTTCTACTTTTTGTGCAGCATTATGTGTAAGGTGTACAACAGGATGATTTGATACTTGTAAATATTATGAAGTGTGCCACGCCGTCAGTTAAGGCTACTTTACCTCACATAATGACAATTTTGTTGTTGGTATAGTAAGAATGTTAAAGCTCTGCTCTAAGAGCAACTTCAAGTATATTATATATTGTTAACGATAGTTACCACGTTATATATTAAATCCCTGAAACTTCCTCATCTTACAACTGAAAGTACTGCACACTTAGACCGGTGTTTCCCTGTCTCTGCCATCCTGCAGCCCTGCAGCCCTTTGTCTACTTCTAAAAACTGGATATTTTTAGATTCCCTGTGTAAGAAATCCTGCAGTATTTGTATTTCTCTGCATGATTTATTTCTCTTAACATAATATCCTCAAGGTCAATTCATGTCACAAATGGCAGAATTTCCTACTTTTTATGTGTAAATAATATTCCATTATATATCCACATCTACATATAGCTACAAATCTAGGTACAGATTACACCTTTTCTTTATTATCTATCAAAGGACACTTAAGTTTTTCCCATGTCAGCTCTTACAAATAATGTGAAGAACATGGGAATATAGACATTACTTTAAGATAGTAATTTTATCTCTTTTTGGATATATACTCAGAAGTGGCATTCCTGGATCATATAGTAGTTCTATTTTTAAATGTTTTGCAAAACTGCACACTCTTTTACCTAGTGACTATACCAATGTACATTCCCACCAACAGTGTACCAAAGTGTCCGTGGTTCCCTTTTCTCCACATCCCTTGCCAGGATTTGAGGATTTGTTACCTTCTGTTTTTTCTTCACAATATCAATAGCATAATAGTGGTATTTATTAAAAAAAAAAAAAAAAAAGGAGAACATTTAAACACCTACCAACCTATATGGTTAACTTCATGTTTGTTCTCTGCATGGATGGTTCTTTTATGGAAAATATATAAAGATTATATAAAGAGAGATAGAAAGCTATCCACTCATAATGTAGACTGGAAAATATGGTAACATTTAAAAAATGATGTCTAAATATTTTCCTGTTTTTTATTGTTTTATATTATTTTTTTTTAAAGATTTATTTTTTATTTTATACATACAAGCTGGGGTACAGGCCAGAGGTGTAGGGCGGTGAGAGGGTTCACCAGAGACAGAGTGGGTAGCAGAACAGGCAGATCAGAAATACACTGCTGAGGGGAGCAGTGGGCGAGGCAGGAGAGGTCTGCCGCACCATGTGGGATTCTCCCTGGCGGGGTGTCGAACTTGAGTCCCCACTGCCGACAGCTCCACAGCGCAGCACTTAACCGCTGCGCCACCGGGGAGGCCCTATATTAATTTTATTGATAAAATTAGGATTTTTTTAGGGAATGAACTTCTTCTAATCTATAATGAACTAGAATTTTAATTTTTTTAATATTTATTTATGCATACAATGCTGGGGTACAGGCCAGAGGTGTAGGGCAGCGAGAGGTTTCACCAGAGACAGAGTGGGGAGCAAGACTGGCAGATAGAAATACACTGCTGAGGGGAGCAGTGGGCGAGGCAGGAGAGGTCTGGCGCGCCATGTGGGATTCTCCCTGGCCGGGTGTCGAACTCGCGTCGCCGCTGCCGACAGCTCCACAACACAGCGCTTAACCACTGTGCCACCAGGGAGGCCCTAGAATTTTAATTTTTATAAATAATAAAATAATTATAAACTTAAATAATTAAGACAAAAGTCAACTGACTATTTATAAATTATACAAGCAATGGGCCTCCCCGGTAGCCCAGAGGTTAGGCACTGCACTGTGGAGCTGTCAGTAGCGGCGACGATGCAAGTTCGATGCCCGGCCGGGGAGATTCCCACATGGCACGGGAGACCTCTCCTGCCTCGCCCGCTGCTCCCCTCAGCAGTGTGTTTCCGTCCATCTGCTTGTTGTGCTCCCCACTCTGTCTCTGGTGAACCCTCTCACTGCCCCACACCTCTGGTCGGTACCCCAGCTTGTATGCATAAATAAATATTTAAAGATTTATTAAATCTAAATAAATAAATAAATCAATAGATAAATAAATAACTAATAAATAAAACAAGCAAACTTGTCAACAATGCAATTTGTAAGTTCCAACCAGATACAAGGAAATTGAAACTTACTTAACTGAATTTTCAACCTGTTAAGTAAGCAGTTAAGTAGAAAGTCCTTAACACTTAACTATTGAAGACTTCTGAAAGTAATCCTATTAGTAGCAAATGCGGGCTGTAGAGTAAATAATGGGATTCAAATATAGGCTGTGTTTTATGCTTGTGGGATATCAGACTGGTTACTTAATCCAACCATCACTGTTTTCTCATTGAAATTTTGAGGAAATTAAATACATTAATCTATGTAAATTCTCCTGGCCATATCCTGAAGTATATGTGCATTTGGTCCATCTCTGCTTTTCTGATGCTTTACTCCATGATTTCCTAAATATGGTCTGAAGCAGGATAATTTGAGTCTTCCAAAGAAAGGCATTAGAGTAGTGAATGTATTCTTAAGTGAGGCTGTTGTATGTATATGCATTTGTGTATGCATTCTATGCATGTTTATAAAATATTTTGTATAAATTTATTGTATATTTTCATCAGCTACAGACCACCACTGTGTATAGTAACTCACTGCCTTTTGTTATGAATAATTGGCACCTGTGGGGTGGTCTATTTGAGTAGAGTAAGGACTCCTCATTCCTTTGAAATGAAAGGGACTATGTGTGGATTTTTATTTCCTTACTAATTTTCTATCTTAGTGTTATATTTGAGGGGGAAAGTTATATTGTTTATTATACCATATATTGGTGCTGCAAAATTCACATACAAGAAGAATAATCACAAGATTTCATCTGCTCCCCTCTGACTTAAATGCACTGTCCAAACAACCATATTTCCTGCTTGCTAAAATGTTCCCTCTTACTGTATTATTTCTCCTACCATTCCTTTCTAAAAGTTCTGGTTTCTTCCTGTTTATTCGTATAGGACTTTTTGCATATGTATTACCATTGTGGCATTAGTTGCAAAAACAAGTTCCCCTAGATAATCTCCTTAGAGTAGACAATCTCTTTCACCAGTGATAAATAGGATCTGGTACATTAGAGGTACTCAATATAGCTTTGTTGAATGGATAAATAGATGAATGAACAATTGGAAATAAAATTGAATACCATTTCATATTTAATGAAAATCACCGACCTCATATCAGTCTATGAGGAATTACAAAGAATAATTTTTTGCCTAATTCGCAAGCATTTCATTTAAATTCTGTCATTGATTCACTTTGTTTCCATTCTATAAACATAGGTCACATTGATAAAACTCACTTTTGAAAAATACTTTTGGCCATTAAGAGACCCAGAAAACTGAATTTAAAAAAAAAAATCATAATCTTCTTTGAATACTGAATACTGAATCTGAATACTGTTACCCTTAAGGATATTTAAACCGGTTCTTATTTAGATAGATCATTTTTTCATGTTTGTTTTAGTTCATATGCTTTTCTTCTGTTCCATGCAATAGCATTGACAGCTATTTAAATATTGTGTAATAATTTGCTTAAACTCTGGGCTCATTTCTTCTCATGATCCATGGGCAGCAGAGGTTATGTGAGCACAGAACTATCTAGAAATCCTGACTAGAGAAAAGAGATACAGTACATCGCATCACCCTTTTGTATATTCGAATGTTGTCACTTGACAAGCAAGATAAAAGGGAGCATGGAGGGAAAAGACAAGAGGTTAAGAAAAGACAAGCAGTTGGTGAATAATTGTTTAGGTTTTGATGGTATGGTTCCTAAGATGTAGGAAAACTATCCCTGGTAAGTGAGAACAATCTGTGGAGTTTTATTGATTTTTCCAAATTGAATGCAAATTCTTTTTTATTTCCTTTCCCTTTTTAAACTGATATACCTATATTTCTGCTTTTATTTTCTATAGAAAGTGAAATGTAATTGTAAATTCTGTTATGTGCTATGCCAGAGCAACCATTTATCTGTCAGGTAACTCCTACTGTGCTTTTTTTGCCATTAGGGTCCTTGATACCCTGGATTGATTGTATTCTATTTTCTACTTCCACCCTTAAACTCTAAGTACACAGAATTATGCTTAACACATAGAACACCCTAAATATTAAAATAACCAAGTAATTTACACACAGTAATATACATACATGCTTATGTGTATACATACATGCATACATATAAATTAACTGATTATACATAAGGGTTTAGTAGCTAAAAAAAGTTTTATACAATGCCTTTTAGAAACTAGACACCTACAGTCCACACAAATGTGTTATATGTATTTATACACAACAATTATATACCATATATATAAATTAATTGTATGAGATGTTGTAGGGGTTCAGGACACACTACCCCAAAATATGTCAATTTAATGTGTGCTGTTTGGCAGGGCCAGGAAGGAACTACTGATTACTCCTGAAACTCCTCAGAAGAGTGTCACAGGAGACTCTCCTTTCCAAAGAGGAAAGAAGCTAGCATTCTTCTCTCTGAAGGTGGAGGGACACTGAAAGAATGTGAGTGAATATGCCTTCCTAAAGTTCCCCTAATTTACTACTCTTAACTTCGTGTCTCTTTTTGACTGATCGCATTTTCCCAGGACTCTCCCCTCGTCATCAAACTTAGTCTAAAACACTCAAGTGTAACTGTTTCTTTAGGTCCTCATTCCCTTATGAAGGGTCTTATATCACATGAAACAAATAAATGTGGTATGATTTTCTCTTGTTAATCTGTCTTTGGCTGTAGAGACCCATCTGAGAACCTAAGATTATAGGAGAAAGATATTTTTCCTCCCTTGTAATGTCTTTTCGTAAATAAAACAGACTTTATGAAATGGCTTTGAGAACCTAGGAATTGAGTATCCCTCTTCTCCTAATTCAGTCTCTCTTCTATATCAAGAGACTTGATCTCTTTAGCTTCTACAAGAATAGCTTTTAATTACATATGAAACACAGTTCTCAAAACCAATCTTCATCTTTGTGAATGATCACATATTATCTTGCTAAAGTAAACCAAATGAACTTAAATAATACATAAATTAAATAGTTGCTGTGAAGCTCATTGAATTGTACCTTCTCATGCTTTCTTATTTGGTTTGTTCTCTAACATAGCATCTAAAGTTAGCATCCACTCTTTAAATCAATCAAACTTTTGTTAATGGAACAGTTTGGTAATGAGACATTTTAAATTTATTTTAATGTCCTTGTTAAGTGTCAATTATGATAGGAAAAACTGAGTCCCAAAGTATGAAAAATATCACAAGATTAGTTTTTCTTTTTCCCTTTATTTTGAGATAAGTAATATACAAAAACTTCATTTTAAAACATATGACCAGATAATTTCCAATTATATTTTTTATTTTGATGTGAAATTCCCTGACTTGTTTTAAAACAACCCATGTTTCACTGATGTGTCTCAGATTCCCTATTCCTAAAAGAGGATTGAAGACCAACCAGAAGTGTTTTGAGACTTAATTAGTTTGTACTTGAAAAGCACTTTCAATGTGAAAGGCCCCATTTAAATGCAAAGTATTATTAATCAGTGAATGCCAGATTCAGCAATTTTCTTTTACTTTATAAACTCCTAGAAACTCTTAAGCAAAATACTAAAATGCATGTCCATATTTCAACTCGTTAGAGATATCTTTTATACACATTTTCCAGTCTGCTTTTAAAATCCAGTAACAAACAATACTTTTATCTATTTTATAAAGAATGCCACCAAAAAGTTAATGAAATTATTCCATAATTAGGTTTTCCTCTATTTCCCAATCTGTGTTCATTGCAGTGTGGGACACAAAGGAAAGCATTTTTACCCCTCTTTGTTATTGCAGGCTGAAAAATAATCAAACAATCATCAGGCAAATTGATAAAAATAAAAAGCCTGAAAGATGTTTTAATGAATACATATATCTACTGTGTACATGAGAGAGATCCAGCATGACTGAGTAAATTGCCCACATGGCTTTATACACCATTCTAGAAGCTTCCCTAAGATAGAGAACTTTAGGCAGACAGCAGGGAAGGTTACTTAGGGGTTTTTTTAGGGAAAGCACTGTAGACAAAAATATACAGATGTATGTTCTATGTTCTCCTTGGAAGAATTAAGATGATTAGTTCTTTCTGGATGAGGCTCTTACAGAGAAAAAAAGCAAACTCCACCCAGCCTATAGAGCACCTTCCTGAAATCAAACTTCCACCATGCATACATATGGGGGAGCATATTTTTATTCCCCTGTGGGAGCATATTTTTATTCCCCTACAGCAGAATTGTTGTAATATAACTGGTAGTGTTATTAATAAAGTGGTCAATTGGTGAATCAAATTATGACCCTTTAAATTGTTACTCCCTTACTAATAGATTTGCAGGAGAAGTGCATTATTTGTAAATACGTCTTATGAAATAGTAACTATTATAATTCAGTGCAAGTTCTCAAAATTTATATAGATGCTACTTTCAATTCAAGGGAAAATGTGAAGATCATGCTTTTGGCTCCACCATGGAGCTGAGACAAGTAACTGCAAGCTTTAGAATTTATGTCTTACCTAATAGGAAGCCAATGAAAAATAACAACTTAATTTATAACATTTTTCTCCCTACCAATATATAGTTCAACATTTATGATAATATACTAGGCAGATATATGCTCTTCAAAAGAATTTGTAAGCTAATTAGTCTTTAGATTTTTTATTTTAAAAGTAAACCTAGGTGAAGAGGAGGAATGGATTGGTAGACTAATACAGATCTAACTCTGTATTTTAAAATTAAATTCTTTACAACCTGTTTGGAATATACACTTCTCTCAGCTCACTTCTGCCTTTTAAAAATATAATTTGCTTTCAAAGATTTGTTCTGCACTCAGGTAGTTTTTACACTAGCATAAAAACACATCTTACATAATCCTCCCAGGGAAGAGCGAAGTTTAAAAACATGACATTTCAATATTATTAATAGTAGACTTCGTAAAGAATCCTTACTTTTAAATTTAACGTATGTAAAAATACCTTTCTGATGAAATTTACAAAATTATAAAAATGGGTAATTGTATAGTGACAGTGTGAAATAAAAATTTACTATTAATATCTTAACTAGCTGAGTATTCCTGTTTCTTTTCATTGTTATTTTATTGTAAACTCTTAAAGTTTGAAGATTAAAGATGAAAAGACACAAGTTTTATAATTTCACCCTTTAAGTGAAATATAATTCCTTAACTAATCTTTCTTCTCAATACGATTTATTTTTACCTGTACCATTTTTTTCTATATTGTTTGTTCAACCTCTTTATATGAGTAAACCACTGAATTCTTTCTACCCACTCCCTACTTTATTGAGGAGTGATTGACAAATGAAGATTGTTTAAACTAAAGGCGAACAACATGATGTTTTGACACACATGGACACTGTGAAATGATTACCACAAAATAATTAGCATATACTTCACCTCACATAGTTACCATTTCTGTGTGTGTGGTGAGAACTCTTGACATGTACTCTCTTGGCAATTTTCAGGTGCTCAGAACATTGACTATAGTTCCCATGCTATACCTTAGCAAAGCTTATTTATCTTTTTTTTTTTTAAGATTTATTTATACAAACTGATAAAGGACTGATAACTAAAATCTACAAGGAGCTCACACAACTCAACAGAAACAAGTCAACAATCCAGTCAAAAAATGGGCAGAAGAGCTAAAAAGACACTTCAACAAGGAAGAAAAGCAAATGGCCAACAGCCATATGAAAAAATGTTCAACATCACTTATAATCAGGGAAATGTAAATCAAAACCACAATGAGATACCATCTCACGCCAGTGAGAATGGTGCACATTAAAAAAGCAGGCAACAACAAATGCTGGCGAGGCTGTGGAGAAAAAGGAACTCTTGTACACTGCTGGTGGGAATGCAAACCGGTCCAACCACTGTGGAAAGCCGTATGGCGTTTCCTCAAATTAATAAACGTGGAGCTACCATATGACCCCGCAATACCACTTTTGAGAATCTACCCAAAGGACAAAAAAACACTAATCCAAAAGGATACATGCAACCTTATGTTTATTGCAGCACTATTTACAATCAAGCTCACTTCTGCCTTTTGAAAGTATAATTTAGCTTTCAAAGATTTGTTCTGCACTCAGGTAGTAAGATGTGTTTTTATGCTGTTTCAAGAAGATGTGGTACATATACACAATGGAATACTATTCAGCATTCAAAAAAGATAAACACATGCAATTTGCAGCAACATGGATGGAACTAGAAGGGATCATGCTCAGCAAAATAAGCCAAAAGGAAAAAGAAAAATATTGAATGGTCTCACTTATAACAGGAATATAGGGGAACCAAATACAAGAGCATCAACCAGCGAGAGATGGGGGAGGATTGGGGCTCAGAACGGGGGAGAGGGGAGCACAGGGGACTGTGGTGACGGTTCACGGGTGAATTGGTGGTGGGAAACCTACGGGGAATATACAGTAATGTAAAAGACACAAATAAAAAAATAAATCATTGAGCAACAGTCCTAATAAGCTTTAATAATTAAAAACAAAACAAAACAAAAAGATTTATTTATGCATACAAGAGCTGGGGTATAGGTCAGAGGTGTGGGTGGTGAGAGGATTCACCAGAGACAGAGTGGGGAGCAGAACAGGCAGATCAACTGAAGTACACTGCTGAGGGGAGCAGTGGGCGAGACAGGAGAGGTCTGCTGTGCCATGTGGGAAGCTCCAGAATAGAACTCCTGCTGCAGTGGCTGCAATAGCTTCTAGCTGAGACTTAACCCCTTGAGCCACCAGGGAGGCCCAGCTTATTTATCTTATAACTAAAAGTCTGTACCCATTGACTCCAACTTGTTAATTTATAGATGATTATAGCAGTTGAAAAAGTACCATTGTCAGAGCACAGGGGGCAGTTTCCCCACCCCATCTGGATAATCAGACAGATTACTAAGAGAAAAGGCCAAAATTTATAGAGAATTTACATGGTGTAAATTTGAAAGATTAACGGAGCAGCCCAGGGATATTTATCCTGTGTTTAGAAACCCAGACTTCAAGGAGAGAGAGGAGAGTCTATGAAGGCAAGAAAGGCTCACCTCGTCCCTGCTCTGAGAGTAAAAAGGAGAGTCTTAGATCGAAAGAACACATTCACTGATAAAGCTACAACTGAATGAAACACCCCAAGCTACATTCCTCTAAGTCTTAAAAAGTGGAGCATGAGTTTATCTTTTTTGCATGAATGGAGCTCGAAAGGATCATGCTCAGCGAAATAAGCCGGAAGGAAAGAGAAAATATCATATTGAATGGTTTCACTTGTAGGAGGAATATAAGGGAGCCAAATAAGAGAGAGACATCAGCGAGGGACAGAGGGGGAGGATAAGGGTTTAAAATGGAGGCGAAAAGAGCACAAGGGTCTCTGGTGATGATTCACGGGTGAATCGGTGCCGGGCAACATGAGGGGAGTACACAATAATGTAAAAGATATAAATAATAATTTTAAAAAAGTGGAGCAGTGGTCACTCCTCTAACTAGGAAAAGAGAAGCTTAGGATGTGACAATCTCTTCTTGGATTAGGGGACGATGAAGGACGTAGGTAAGGACAGAAACATCTCCTCAGCCCCAAGGAATTTCATGGCTCTTAGCTCAAAACACTCTGCCTGCCAGAGCAGACATCTTGAGGAGACCAGTTCTGAAAGTCTTGGGGGTGATCTGACTTGGATACCATATAAATATACTTGATAGTTATCGTGTACCCATAATAGTTAACTTTCTATAGATTGAAGTATTGTTTAACTTAAAAATTAGAAAATCCAGTCATCAAAGTATTGCATATTTTTCAAATATCTGGCTCCAATAAGTTAGAAAAAAAATCAGTTGATTTAACTTGTTGCTCTTATTCTGAATTGACAGCATCTAGAGAGAATCCATCAGCTCTCTGTCTCCAGACTAATCAAGGAAAGAAATAGTTGTCTCATCTTAAGAAACTCAAAAAGAAAAATGGCCATTAAGATACAATGACATCCTTTAGGTGTTTGATGAGGATGATGATGAACGTAACAGTAGATCATGTTCAGAATAAGTTAAATCTTGACCACTAATACAGGGCAAAGTTGGGAGTCAGTCAGCTATGGTGACTCTTCACTATTTTGAGTTAAAAATTCTATATGGTTTCCTTCACAAATATGCTTCTGTTGTAGGTCATTCCTTGATTGAAAGTAGAAAAGTGTACTCAGTTATGCAATCCTTTCCTTTTATCTCTTTCTAATCTGCCATATTTCCAGCTGGCTACTTGTGTCAATCCACTCCAAGTTCCAGATATTTCTCCTCTGTCCCTCCTCATTTGTTTCTGCATTGTTCCTAACTTAGTTCAGACCTTCCTTCACTTTTTTTTACATTTCCTGCTCTCATGGTTCACAGTTAATTCTCCACTACCTATGTGGTAAGTGCACCTGGTAGCCTCAGTGGGCCTCTATTAAAATATCATCAGATTATATACACCCTCCATTCAGATGTGTTCAGTGTCTTCTCTTCCTAACACCTAGAAGGCTAAGCTTTCACTTTTTTTCTTAAATGCTGTGAACTGGGCAAATTAGGTATATCATCATATCTGTGACCCTCTGAAAATTGTCTGTCTCATCCCAAGGGATACATGTGTTTTATATTGCTTATGCTGCTACTGGACAGCATTTGCCTATTTCATTATTTTGTTATAGATTCTACTGACACTTTCTGTAAGGAAAAGGATGATGGCTTATTTATCTTGCTACCTTGCTGGTGTTTGAGTCTGGTGCTTACTAGCTTTACAAATGAGCAAGAGATGTGACATCCGCCTCATATATAAACAAAATTTTGACCAAAATTAAATGAATGTATGTAGAATCTTAGTGTAGTGCTGGTGAAAATGACTGCAAATTAATATTATTGATGTTATTCTTATTATAATTTGTATTTTTTCTGCATCTATCAGTATGTGCCTCATAAAAGGCACTCAATAAATATTGTTGAATTTAAATGAGAGGAGCAAGGAAACTTAATTATTCATCAAAGCAAGCAATGATCACCAGCATTATTATCGTCATTATCATCATCACCTTCAAACATTCAACATGTACAAAATATGTTAGTTAAAATATAATAAGATGCATTGTTTATATCTATAGTACTTGTAATCAATATGAATATTGTTTCCATATAGCTCCAGTTAATAAGTAATTCAACACTATAAATTTGCATAATGGCAATGTGTTATGTGACAAGGGCAGAATTGTAAATATTTTTATAGTTATAGTTGCAACAAACATGTATCTTAATGTTTCATGTACAGTGAGAATTTCAAAGATATACGTTTATCCATTAGGTCCATAAATTTCAGAAACAGCACATATGATAGAGGATATGGACATTGTTGACAACTTAGTTACTAATTTAGATGGTGGAAGATAGGTGTTTATAGGATTACTTTATTTATATTTTGTAAACCGAAATAATTCATATTAAAGAAGAAATCTAAAAATTCCATATATCATCCCCAAACCACAACTTCCAGATTTCTCTTTCCATTCTAAAGCAACACAAAAATTCAATGCTGTGAATCAGAAAACATGGGGCTAGTAATTTTCCATTTAGCATATTTAATTCAACTGAGCTCAGATGATTTTACTGAATTTTAATTCAACATTTGTCATCATAATTGTCCCTGAAAATATTAAAAAATGGGTAGGTGTGACTTAGTTTCTTTTCTCTGTCTTGATATACACCTAGCAGCCCTTTTAGTGTTTCTGAACAAATGATGGCTCATGTGTATTACTGATTGAATATTAAATATGCCTATAATTTCTTTATATAAAATTATTAATTGAGAATATTGAGTTATTGTTTCTTTTTTTATTTCAGGATGCATTTGTTTATTTTGTCAGTGGCAAAGTATCATCTATAGACTGACTTGCTTGCTTTTCCTTCTTACTGTGCATTCTTTATGAAATTCCAGTACCAGCACTGCATCTCCCCTTGGGAGAACAACTTGTCTGTCATGTCATGCTCTAAAAATAAAATGTAAAAGCTCCTTACTCAGAAAACAGGAATTAAATTTTCTGATTCTAAGTAGTGATTTTAGTATAGGATTTTTAAAAAAATTCTTTAATCTCTTCTTTCCTACATCGCTAAGGGCCCCTCCTTCCTAAAGATTAAACAGATGCAACTGCAGTGTGTGACTTGTATACTGTAGACTCCAGCTGAAGGGAAAAGCCAGGACATGTTTTGCTCAAAACCGCTCCCTCCTTCATACCCAATTGTTAACAAATGTCCTCCATTCCCTCTTTTATAATGTGTCTTTCCTCTGGCCTCTTTCCATTCCCAGGGCCATATCACCTCCTAACTTAAATTATTCAATAGCCTCATGATCGGTATCCTTATTTTCAGTTTTAGCAAGGCAAACTGTACTCCATATGCCAACACAGAAATTCTCCAACATATATCATTGTGTATATTAATTCCCTTTAAGATGCTTTTAAATGGCTTTTTATTACTTACTCGTTGGATATCAAATAGATTCCATAGTCACTGCCAAGTCTTGTCGATTATCAGGCTTACCTGGAGTCCTGGGAGACATAATTGTGAGAGTGGTTTCCAGAACTGTCAAGAATGCGGTGGTTGTTTAGTGGATATCTACCACAGGGGTGGTAGGAATGGAGCTTTGAAGCATATAGAGTGTTTTCTAAGTAGTGATTTTAATAAGAAATGTCCAACTGAGGGTTCCTTTTTCTCCACATCTTTGCCAGCACTTTTGGTTTCTGGTCTATTCAATATGAACCATAAACCTATCCTCGCAATATTCTTAAATGGAACATGTGGGTGTATCTACTTAGGTGAAATAGTTTATGATTTAAAAGCAAGATAGGTGTTCCTCAGGCAAATGAACAATATGTGACTGTCCCATTTCCCATCTGTGTGAACTATGGTTTGTATAACTTACTAGGTTATATAATAACAAATATATGTAACAATTAATAAAATACTAAGAAGCTATTTATCCTTCCTATGAGTTTCCTAAGAATCAAATGAAGATGAAAATAGGGTTGCTATAAAAATTAAATGTAAATATGTATACATCATTTAGAGGAATACCTGACACATACTGAGCTCTTTAAAAATATATGCTGTTATTGTCATCATTATTTTATTTTACAGAGTTATATGCTATCCATTGCTTGGATAAGAAAATTAAGAAAAGCATACATCACCATGCATATAAGAACAGGGATATGCCTACACATATGTGTGTGTGTGTGTACACACATACACACACGTATGAATATTATAATATGGATATTGTATAAAAGATAAACAATACATTATTTGTAATGTAAGTATATATATATATTTATATAAATATGTATAAACCTATCTGTACAGAACAACTGCTTTGCCACCAGAGAAAACAACTCTCAGATAGTCTACTTCCTACCACAGTTACTGTTTAAAAATAATTAAGTAGTTAAAAATAAAGGGTTTGTTTGTGGGAGAAGGAAAGAATCGCTCATCTCACAAAAGAGTAATTACATTACTATTCCTAGAGTAGCAGGTAATTTCTCATCCCACGGTATTGGCATTTGCTGTTCCCTTTGTGTGAAGTGCTTCTCCCGAAGTGTATTCCTGGTTTGCTGTCCTCCTTCAAGATGCCTGGATTGGCCTGACCTCCCCCTTTCTGAATGCAATGTTCTAGCTCCCCATTCTCTGTCCCTTCCTTTCCTTTACTGTGCCAGTTACTTTAGTAGTATTGGGCACTAACTAGGCTAGAATATAGCATCCATGAGGACTCAAAGCTGTGTTTGTTTATTGCTGTATCCACAACACTAAGATTAACAAGTAGGATAAGCTTAAGAATTATATGAAAAATTAAAAGAATGATTCTTTCAGTGGACATAGTCATCTTTAGCTGTTTGAATGAAAGGATCATTCTAAATCTCTCACATTCTATATAGGGATCTTGATTTACTTTAGAGACCTGATAAATGAAATAAGACTTTAGAAGTAGGCCGTTAACTTTATGCAGAAAATTCTAAAATATATAGCTACTGAATCTAAAGATTTAGTCAATAAATAATAAATATTATAAAAATAAATGGTTCCTGTACACAAGTACATTGTTTTCTATGAAGTGAATGATAAAATAATTGAAACTTATTTTGAAGAAATAGGAAATAGGAAATTCCAAAATCTGGTTCAGAAAATACTTATCGAAGGAGCCGTGGATCTCTGGTCCTGTCTGGTGTAGTGGGAGGTGAGCATGAGCTCATCTCTGCTTCACCTTGCACGAGGGCAAGGCAAAGGGAAAAGGTAAAAAGCTTTGTCCCTTTTAAATCAATAAAATGCCATTTTCTTGAGACATCTTTGGATATGTGATTGTTATTCATGGAAACTGTCAGTTTTCTTAAGTCCGCCCTGTAACAGGATAGGTGAATGACAGACAGTGAGCCATTATCTTGACAGGGTAGATCTGAGCTAGCAAAAAGTCAAGCTAAAAGGAAAGCTGAAATAAGAGAATAAGAATATTATTTTTATGTGATGTTCCTTACATCCACTGGGAATCGGAGCTGCATACTTTTATTTTAACTCTTAAGACAGTCCTTTCTTGCTAACCTATTGCCATATTACCCAAATGAATATCAGGGAGAAACCCAATCATTCAATTTTTGATTTAATGGTGATAGATGAGGTTTTAATACTATAGACTTAATATTAAGGGGATTTTATTTCAATGTTTTGGCATTAAAAGCAGTCATTATAGCTGTTGAATATATTGTTTTTATTCCTCCCCAAGTAATCCTTTCTATAAAGTATGTTATCAATGTTAATTAAACAGGGACCATAAAAAGTCCTTAAGTCATTTTTAGAAAATGTCTTCAAAGCGGTTTTATAATGCTACTTAATATATGCTTGTAATCTGAGGAAAATACCATAGCTGCTGTAGGGTAGAACAGATGAGTACAAGTGATTCTACACATTCTGAACTGAGAATGTATCATAGTTAAAAACAGATTTAGACACCACATCTTTATTAAATAGAGGATGTTACAGGACTTCGGCAGTGGAAGAGAATAGAGAAAGAGGATAGGTGGAGGGCAAAGTTGAAATCTGATGAAGTTGAAACACAAATTTCAATGGATCCTATGAACTCTCTAGGACTATTATAGTTGCTCAGAATTATCTCTACTCAGGCAAAGGATGCAATCCTTTGTAGTCTTTCAACATTCAACCGCTGGTTGTAGGCTACCTGCGCAGGGTGGCGGTGTGGATGGGGGCATGACCTTATGAGAGAGAGTCTCCGTGACCCATGGGTGATTCCGAAGGAGGGAATCTCCAGCGTTGCTGATGAGAGTTAGGCTGTGAAGCTCAAGCATGGACTCTATACCTGCCACCACAGCCGCTACGTGAAGGAGCCTGTATTGCTAGTGCTGAATTAAACGGGTCACCTTCTGGTAGAGGTCACTGGGCAAGTCTTTTGATGTGCTTGTTGTGGAATGATTATTCCATAGTGGAGGCATTCTGATGGATATCCGTATGCTGCACAAACATATTCACAGTTTATTTCCACTCTTTTTGGTACACCCATATGTCTCTTTCCTGGAACATCCTGTCCTACATTTCTGATATTTCTCTACTGGGAGTCCAACAGCTAAGCCATATTCCACTGATGATATATGTGTGTGTGTGTGTGTGTGTGTGTGTGTGTGTGTGTGTGTATGTGTGTTTTACTCCTATCTTCCTCTCACACAAAGCAGATGACCAGCTGCATTTCCTGAAGATATATTGAGAGTATTTCCCGTCAGCATTGAATATTACAATTGACTCTGATTTGTTTATCAGAAGTTCATTTTAGCTGTTACCCACATACTAAACGTATCCATGCAATCACCAAACTTGAATTTTTTAGTCCTCCATTATCTGGGTGTGACTGGAAGTGCGAAGCAATAAAAAGATACTGATATAGCAGTGGTGGGTAATGGATGTCTTAGCTACGTGTTTGCATAGTTTACTCATGCCCTTGACCCTGGACTTGTGTCCAAGGCCATATGTAGCATATACATGTTATGAAAGATTGCTGCTGAAATCACCTAATCCTATGATTTGGTGGACTTGACAAAAATCCAGCTTACGTTGGGAAGCTCTGGCAGAATGGTCACTTGCTGTCCGGTGCTTAAGTTCTGTCTCTAATAAGATTCAGTCCCCAGGAATTTTTTTCAAGAGGAATATGCTTTTCTGCTTCGGATTGCATGACCTTGTTTTATAAGTACAGGAAATGTGTTGTGATTCTCCTGCTGGGGCTTGTCGGAAATATCAGACACTACCTTTTCCCATCAGCGATACTTTTTCTACTATAGTGTCCACCAGGTTGTGTGGCCCGAAGGCAGCCCTCTTGCTCCACTGCCCACACCTACTCCAGAGTCTGTTCTTGCTGTGCTCCACTCCTAGTTGGCAAACTTCATTCTCAATCAGTAATAGTTGGACCAATATTCCCAAGTGGGAAATTCTCCATAACCAAGGAGTCCTATCAGATACTATGTTTCCTTTTTTAGTGGTGAGAGAAATGAGGTCAAATAAGTTTGTTCATTATTCTGGGGAAATGAAATATAACTAGTCCTTTACTTTGACATTCCCAGAACACAGAACATCTAAAAACCCTATTAATATGGTGCACCTTCATAGAATTTCTGTTCTCTCCTCTTCTGAAACACATTTGCTTTATAATGTCTTCAGCAAAGTGGTGCTTGTTCATCCACGTAAGTTAGCATGATGTTACGTCTACCACATGGACCAGTAATGTAGAGGATATCTGGATGGACCTGCTTTCAGTGTGAATGTGAATTTCTGCTCCTACTTTCTTGAGGAAGATGGGAAAATACTTACATCAGGTAAATGTCCACATGCCTATGCCCAGAACTGTTTTTGTCTACTCTAGGAAAGGTTTTGTTTGATTCATACTCATGCTGATAGAAATTGTGTGTTTGTGTGTGTGTGTGTGTGTGTGCGCGCGCGCCAGGTTAAATTAGATCTTCAAATTCTTCCAAAAGATCGGGAACAGAAATTCCTAAGTGTTGAACTACTGAAAGCCTTGAATTTATTTGAATGATCAGACAGCACAAGTTTTAGGCTGAATAATTTTTTCAATAAAATTTAAGCACGTAACCTGTGGCTAACTATCAATTGTCAAGATGGTTGGATAGATTCAGAAGGCAAGGATGGCTAACCTAATGATTTTTTTAAATATTTCCATTAGAAGTTTGAGAAGTTTATTTTCAGAGAGTACAAAATCTGTTCAGTTTTAGTTTCACAATGAATAAGAAAATAGTCATAAACTGGAAATGTTTGAAATCTTTCCATTTTCTTTTGATAATTGCCTTCAGAGATAAATACACTTGTATAGCACAAAATTAAATGCATTCCTTGCTTTGGTCGTTAAGTGCTTAACATAATTATGTTAATTAAATCTTCATTATCAGATTTTCTGTAGAGCTCATCCTTTCTAGTGTCTAAACTGCTGCTTTGGCTGCACTTGATGCTGTTACCTTTCTCACTTCCTAACGGGATAAGGAAACCTGTAATTGTTAAATCCAGAGAGGATTTTCCTAACCTCATCTCTTTGACATATCAAGCGCATTTAATAGACTTGATCACTCTCTCCTCTTTGAGACAGTTTTTTTTTTTTTTTCCTCATTTGACTCTCCTGGTTTTCCTCACACACTAACCACTAATCTCTCAAGGCCTTTTACTGGTTTTTCCTCATCTCCCCAAGTTTTAATTAGTGGGGCATCTTCTTGTTTGTTCTGTTACCTATCTGTCACAGGATTGGTAATTTCATAACATTTTATGACTTGAAATACTCTAAGACATTCTAGATTTAAATCTCCAACTTAAATTCCATACTCCCCCTACCTTTGGCATGCCCCTAAGTCTTTTTCTGAACACTTATTCAATATTTCCACTATTAGTCAAGTCAATTCAGTAAGTCTGATCAAACACCTGATCTACCTTAAACCTGTTTCTCTCAAGGGTCTTCTATCTCATAAAAGGCAAATCAGTCTTTCAAGAGCTTAGACCAAAAACTTGGAGTGTCTTGGGCATTATCCCACTACCTATGCCGTGCAGTTTTATAGTGAGAATATTCTGATTGAACCTCTTCACCTTCCTGTCACCCTAATATAAGGCACGATTTTCTTTGGATTACAGCAATTAGCATCTTCTTCCTTATTTGCTTTAATCTAATTGCAGCATAATTTGCTTGTTAGAAAGTAAGGCAGAGCACATTAATATCTACTCAGATTCCTCATTGGCTTCCCAGTTTCTACAATTAATTAATTATAGCATGATATATGGCTACCCACTTCAGTCCTGAACCTGTCATTTCCAACCTCACCATGCTATAGTCCAGAGACACTACCTACCTTGCTGATCTCTAACACCCCAATCAAATGGACTTACCCTGCTGGCCCCTTTAATCCTCCCAATGCCCTTGGAATTCCATCTCTTAAGATATTCAAGGTTCACTTCTTGGCTTCCTTCAATATTTGTTCTAGAAAGGACTTTGTATTTGAAGTTTCACCACTCCTCTTCCCAGGCACTCCCAATCCTCTTTCCTGCCTTGCTTTTGTCTGTCTTATTTTTTAATCATCAAGTTTTACACTTGACTTCTCTCTGGTATTCATTGTCTGAAGGCAGAGATTTCTACCTGGGCTGTTCACTGTGCTATCTCCAGTGTACTCAGTAAATGTCTGTTCATTAATATCAGTATATACCAAAATACAGCTATGAGTCTGAAGTTTTCTAAAATTTACTTAATTTATATGCATAAATATTATATAAAAATTGGTATTGAATATATAATGTGTCTAAGACATTTGTTATTTTCTCTTTTTCAAAAAAAAAAAAAAACCCACAAAACCCTGGAACATGCCATATGCCATTCAATGATTTCTTAAGCATGTTACTGGCTTATCATATTAGTTACATCTTTTAAATTTTTCATTTATGATATTTTGTATTGGACTATTATGAAAAATCTTTCCATCAAATTTAATATTAACTTTACTACCTCTTGATTTCATCATTCCAAATATAATTTTCATATTTCACTAAAATAAATGATGTAATGTACTTGTTCAACACAAATAATTTAAAGGCATAATATAAGTTTAAAAATATTTTAAAATATACAAATGTTGCATATAAGAAGATAAAGGTTATTTCTAAGCTATATATCTGATACGTGATCTATATAATATTATGGTCATACAAACTCAAATATGTCTTATTTATATAATATGTAAAAGATAAAAGAATGGAAGATTGCATAATTTTACCTTCAGCAAAGTCTTCTGTTTTATACTCCACCTAAACAAAAGTCATGTACAGAAAAGCTTCAAGGTTATAAAACTAAACTATCATCGTGGCAAAATTCAGTTGTATGTATAATTTTCTCAAAAAAGTAAAAATAAAATGGGGGAGGGTGAGAGAGAATTCAAATCTTTGTTAGAAAAGCAGTGGTAGGATTTTTAAGAAAATGTGGGTGATGTAGTGTTTAAGACCTTGGAACCTGGAACAAAATGCCCTCCTGCCGTAGCACTTTGTAGCACTCCTTTGGGAAAGATGCTTTCCATCTCCTTACCATAGATTTCTAAGCTAATAAGTAGAAATATTAATAGAACCAATATAATCAGATTATTTGTAAGATTATTGGACTCATTGCTTAAGAAATCTTTATATAAATGTCCGGCATATAGTAAGCACTACATAAATATTTGATGGCTAGATATAGAGAGAAAATATATTTGAATCAAGGTATATTGGTAGGGAGAAATTATTTATTATTTTGAGATAAATTTAGTTACTAAGAGTTTAAGCGTCATCAGGTATTGTCTAGTTAGAAAATATCTAGGCTAAGTAAAAATAACCTTTTACTTTTAGCATTTATCACTTTTTAATTTACACCAAATTTAATTGTGAATACCTTTTAACTCCTTTTTTTTATAAAGATTTTTATTTATTTATGCATACAAGCTGGGGTACATGCCAGAGACGTGAGGTGGCGAGAGGGTTCACCAGAGACAGAGTGGGGAGCAGAACAGGCAGATCTATGGAAACACACTGCTGAGGGGAGCAGCGGGAGAGGGAGAAGAGGTCTGTTGCACCATGTGGGAATCTCCCCAGCTGGGCATGGAACTCAGGTTGCAGCTGCTGACAGCTCCACAGCAAGGGCAGTGCTTAACCACTGTACCACCCAGGAGGCCCCCCCTTTTAACTCCTTTATGGTGCTAATAAATCTGTAAGAATGTTCATCTTTGTAGTCTCTTCCCACAGCACTGCTGAAAAGAAGGGGGAGAGAGGGGGAGAGAGAGAGAGAGAGAGAGAGAGAGAGAGAGAGAGAGAAGGGAGGGAGGGAGGGATGGAGGGATGGAGGGAGACTGACTAACTGATAACTGACCCAGGGGTCTTTTGATGAAGAATTTCTACTATGATAGACTCTGGGTAGTATCACATTTTCACAGTAAAGTTAGTTCTTCTTTACATTTATTGTGAAGGGCAAACATTGAAATTTCAAGAAAAAAAGGAAGGTTGCTTAATGTGTGTCTGAATTTAATTACACAAATATTAATTTTATAATTTAAACTTAGTTTTATTAAGATTGCTATTAAATATTCACCTTCTAAACTTTTTTGCAGAATCATTTTTTTAACAGCTTTTTTTTTTTTGAGATTTATTTTATTTATACATACATACTAGCTGGGGTACAGGCCAGAGGCGTGGGGCGGCGAGAGGGCTCACCAAAGACAGAGCAGGGAGAAGAACAGGCAGATCAGAAATACACTGCTGAGGGGAGCAGCGGGCAAGGCAGGAGAGGTCTGCTGCGCCATGTGGGATTCTCCCCGGCTGGGCGTGGAACTCGCGTTGCCACTGCCGACAGCTCCACAGGGCAGCGCTCAACCGCTGCGCCACCGGGGAGGCCCTTGCAGAATCATTTTTAACTGAGATAACAGCCAGAGGTAGACTAATAAGAAAGTATCCTAGTACTTTATCATGAGTGCAAATCCTTCAAGATGCATATTCCAGACATCATTAGAGAATAGACATAAAGACTTTATCTCTATTTCTAGACACATTTCATGTTCTAGTATCTGTGACTTCTGGTAAAAGTGTGAATAAAGTTCATAATTAAGATCCAAGGTAAAAAAGAATTGTTTCACTGATATATTTTAATAACCTTAAGAAATTTGGATAATACACTGTTTTATGACCTTAAAATAAATTAATTTTAAATCTTTTAGTCTAATTTGTTATTATATTCATTAATAAATGCTTTTTAATTTGTGACTATGTAGTGTTTGGGAAAAAGCAAAACCATGAAGATGTTGACCATTCTTTGGTTTATGAAACAATTTCTAACAGATATTATCTTTTCAGATGTATAGCTTCAGACTAGTTAAGCTGAAAGTCTTTGTTAATATCACAAAATCATTAGGGTATTTCAAGTTGCATTTCAATTATGTCATCAGGTATTTTTAGAATAAACCTATTTTTAAACTAACTTAAAGTCAGTTCTCTGTCCTTGTAGTTGAATATTTTGACTCAATCCAAACTATATAAACCATTCACCAATACCCATTCCCACCATCCACTTTCTCATCTGGCTACGCCTTCCTTGAGAATTCTTACCTCTGTGTCTTCAAATACCTACCTAGTAGGTTAAAGATGGCCACATGTTCTTCAAATCTCTCATTGAAATGTCACTTTTCTCCTGTAATCCTGCCCACCCTTGAATGTGGGTGGTCCTGTGTATATTAGTGAAGGGAGGCTGGGCCTATTCAGGACCTTTAAGAAATTTTAATTGTTTTTTTTTTTTTTAATTTTTTCCCTTTTGGAACACAGATACTTGGAATGTTCCCTCTTGGGTTCCAGTCACTATGTTGTGAGAAACTCAAGCCATGTCAAGAGGAGACACACAGAAAAGAATGGATGGGCTTTTACTGACTGCCAGAGGCTATCCCAGCTGAGAGTACCAGTGGCCCACCACAAAGCCACTTCAGGGCTCCCAACTATTAGTACATTACAAGAAGCAGAACCACAAGCTGAGCCCATCCAAATGCAGAGAATCCTGAGAAACTGTCAAATAGATGTCTTAAATCACCAAATTTTGGGGTGCATTAATAAAGCAATATGCTTCTGCTTCTTTCAAGGTAGGACTTAAGCTTGGCTGGGACTAAGGTAAGTACAAATAGCCAAGATTTTATGCTTTATTCCAGTTGCCTTATGCTTCATTTTAAGAAGACTGTCAATTATTCAAGGTCACAGATGTGCTGTTTTCTTTCCATGTGTCCCTTAGTTACTTACATATTGTTAGACACATGTAACTACAATAACCTGAGGTTGCCAGTTAAATCATAACAGAATGGAGCAAACTGGGCTAGAAAGGAGTCTTTGACTGTAAGACAAATTATATAAGATTTTTATTGAACCAATATAACTACCCAATTAAAAAGAGTATGTCTATGTGATATATATCTACATGTGTGTATATATATATATATATATATGTATATATATATATATATATATATAGAGAGAGAGAGAGAGAGAGAGAGAGAGAGAGAGATAGATTATCCAGTTTATTGAACAGAGGCATTAACTGTCACATAGAGGGGTTTTATCTTTGTATGTAAACTCAAAACAAAACAAATTTTAGTTAGAAGCATTGTTCCCTGTTAGAAATTTGCATGTAGAATTATGAAAGAACAGATTGAAGGAAAATTATGTAAATCCAATAAATGTGACAGACAGAAAGCAAAATGATTGTCTGGGGTTAGACTGTAAAAGGAGGGGGGTGAATAGTGATTCTTAACCCCAGTATATTCTTAACCCAGTATATTCTGCATATACTTGATGTGGGATATAGCAGTTATTATAGCCATTATCTGTAACTAATGATGTCCTGGGAATAGGTACTGTTTGCAAGACCATTTACTTTTGTAATAATAGTGAAGCACAAATGAAGCTAGAATGCTGGATCGACTTGTGATCCAGGACTTATTTTTAAGGAATGATGAAACCAGTATTATTTAAATTATGAGGGATTATAATTTAAAAAAAAATCCAGTTGCACTTTTGAGTATTTTGCATGCTAATTGCTAATATCTACAAAAATGACTCATATACTTCCTTCCCTTGAGAACCAGATGATTTATCCCAGCAAAACTCGCCCTAATTGCTTCCCAGAATTCCTATTTCTGTGTTTCAGAACTGCACTTGCTAAGGAAAAGGAGATTAGGAAATAATGCACAGTTCAAAAAAGTGTGTGTGTGTGTGTGTGTGTGTGTAAGGATGATGGTGAGAAATTAAGTCCTTTACTGTCTAGATTGTAAAGTTCACTTGTGTGAAATGGAAAGGTAACTGATTTTTACATAAAAGACAAATACAAAAACATGTATTAAATGTGCTTATATACTCTTTGGAAATACAAGTGGTTCACACAAAATGCTCAGCACAAAAGCTTCATTCATGCAGTCATACTGCCCATGTGTATCGTTCAAATACGTTTAAAAATAACGTGAGGACTTGAAGGTGTAACTCTCGCCACTGAAATCTATGGTCTTTCTGGAGTGACACAAGGAGAGAGACTCGAAGTGGGAGGCGGGAGGCGGAGGGAGGTGGTGAGAGAGATGAGATTAAGAAGAGGGAGGCAAGAGGGAAGCTAAAAAGACCGCCTTCTGGAGTCCACAGCCTGTTCTAGCCCAAGCTTGCGAGCATCACATCCAGCTTGTAACAAAGGGCTGACCACGGCGTTTCTTTCTGGCGCTGCACTGGCTGCTACAGCGGGTACTGCACGCGCGTCAGTCGCCACATCTAAGTCCCCCTTCCGTCAGGAGTTAAGAGCCCCTAGTCCCCAGAGTGGCCGAGCGCGGTGCTAGGCACTGCGGGGCCCGGGAGAGGTGCCGCAGGTTCGTGCGTGTGCAGTGCGGGGCGTTGGCGCCTGTGTGTCGGGGAGAGGGAGGAGTCCCGGCTGCCAGACTCATCCCTAGCCCCCCATTTCCCGGGGGTCGTGGGAGGAGTGCGCGGTCAGAGGGACGGGAAGCCCTCGCGGCACGGGGAGCGCGGGGTGCGGACGAGCAGCCCCGGGGAGGCGCGGGGTGGCCCCGGCCAGTCTTCACCCGGGCCCGGCGCTGTTCGCAGACCCAAGTGTGGCCGCCCGGGTTTCCACGGTGTCGCTCCAGAAGCTGCCGCGCGAGCCCCAGAGCCGCAGTGCTGCCTCGCTTCGGGAGCCTCTTCCTTCTCCTTCCCCGCCACGTACCTGGCCTGAGCGGCGGGCCCCGCGGCGCACCCCCGCGCCTCCCGCCGCGCCCCGGCTCGCCGCCTCCCGCCCGCAGCATGGGAAAATCCGGGGTGAACCCGCCGGCGGCCGGCGACGGTTCCGCTGTCATCTCTGGTCTAGCGCCCGCTGGGCTGGTGTCTCCGCCGGCCGAGCTCGCCCCGAAAAGCCCCGGCAGAGGCAGAATCCGCGTCCGCCGGCAGCTCCGAGCCGCCTCCGGCCGCCGCCGCCCCCCTCTCGCTCGCCCGGGGTTTGTTTATATAGGAGCGCGCCGCGGGGAGGTCTCGCCCACCCCCTGCCGGCGGCCCGCCCTCCGCGCCCGGCCCGGCCCGGCTCCGGCTCCGGCTCCGGCTCCGGCTCCGGCTCGGGCTCCCGCACGTGGTCGGCACCGGCGGCGCCCGGGCGGCAGGCAGGAGCGCGGAGCCCGAGCGCCCAGCGGGGCCGGCGGCGAGCGCGGCGCATCCCCGCCCCGCGCCCTCCGCGCCCTGCGCGCCCCCTGCCCTGCCGCGGCCCCCGCCTCGCCGCCGCCGTGCCCGCGCGGGAGGGGCGGCCGGCAGCCCCGCGCTCCGGCGCCCGCGATGCGGCCCCGGGCGCGCTCGGCCGCGGGAGAAGCATGGTAGCAGGGGCCGCGGGCGGAAGGCGCGAGATTGACGGGCGGACGCGGACGCGGCGGAGGAGCACACCCCGGGCCCCGCGCGCCGCCGCTTCCCGGCCGGACTCGCCTGACATCTGTGGCCTCCTTCCCGCCCCGCTGCCAGGTCGCCGGGCGCCGCCGGCCGAGGAGCGTGCACACTGCGCGCGAGCACCCGGGACTCGGGGGACCCCAGCCCGCGCGGGGCTTCTGGCCCGGATCTCGCGGAGCCCGCCCGCACGCTGGCTCCGGAGGGAGTTGAACTTGAGTTCAGGTGGGTTATCCGCGGGGGCGCCCCGGAGGAGACGCTCAGGGACGACGAGGAAGGTGATGTGGCAATGTCAAGAGCGGACACTTTTCTTCCTGACACTTGCTGGGGCTGAGCCGCTTCCTCCCACGCAGTTCTCAAGACTCACCTGCGCCTCCCAAGCCAGCCTCCCCACGGAGGGGGCACGACTCCAGAACTCCCCTTTCCTTAAGTGTCTCGCATGCTATTGACTTTCTCCCAACTTAGATTAGTCTATGAAACGATCATATTTACTCCATAGCTTTATAGTAATGGAGGTCGATAGGCTTAATGATTTCCTCAGTCAAGTCATTTACTTCTAAGCCAATAGATAATGCCTTCGTCATAGTTTTCTGGGGGGAAAGTAACTGTGCGTTTGTTCCGCAGATGCCCAACTCCCTCTGAACCGTGCAGATTGGTGCTGAGCAGGCAACAAAAGTTTTTAGCTTCTCCTCAGTTTCTGGTGCTTCGCAGGGGCGAGGAAAGGACATTGACACAAGAAGCGGTCAGGGGAACATCTTTAACTTTTCTTCTCTGTTGTCATTGGCAATGAAGAGGAAACAGAAGAGATTTCTGCAGATGACTTTGCTTTTCATGGTGGCCCTAATTTTCCTGCCCAATATTGGTCTCTGGTTTCTGTACAAGGAGAAGCACCTGGTGAAATCTACGGAGCCCGGGGAGCAGCAGGTAAGTGCCACCTGGAGAACCTTCTCAGGAGGTTTGGTGAGGCGCCGAGCAGGGGCGCACAGGAGGCCGGTGTGGGTTAGCTCGGGGTTTCTTTCTCACCTCTGCCCGGCTGATACTACAAGACTGAAGAGTTTGGGGTTTAAGCAAGAAGTTTTAAGACCTGGGCAGTGACATCTTGAAAAGTAAAATAAAGTAGAAAAGATGATGAGAGGTCAAGAAGAAGAGAAGATACTGTTGCACAAGTAGGTTGAATTTGTTTGAAGTGGATGAAAGGTGCAAGTGCTTGTTTGTGGGATGTGGGAGAGGGTTTGCTGCACGTTCAGTCACAAGGATTTGGTGTGGCTGCTTATCGGGTTCAGGTGTTTAAATTAAAGTGATTGGTCCAGTAAAACCATTAACACTGTGAATTCTCAAAAACTACAAGCTCCAGTTCCCTCTGTTTTTGCTTAGCAACAGCCTTTACCCTGTGGAAACTTAAAGTCTCTGTTTCTGCTCCCCTGTTGCTAAGGTGGTGTGGTGTGTTATTAAGGATGCCAGTTGAGTTTCACAGTCTGGTGATAGCAGTTTGTTGACGAAAGCTTTCCTTCGTCTCTGAAACACCACGTAGTGGGGTATGTTGTCTTTCCACTCAGTATGCAATCCATAAATGTGTGCATCGCTTGTGACTTGACATGAATCCCAGTAACTATCTCCTTTAGTGAGCAGTAATGCAAAAATATCCTATATCCTTCACAAAATGTTGACGAAATGCATTATTGAATTCCTTGTTTTTTGATGACTAACAATGCTTCTGCAATTAAACTTTTACAATAGAAGGCAGCCTTCATGGTATTGATATAGCAGTTTTTCACTTAGTACTGTGGATCACCTTGGAATATTAATACTCTTAATTTCAAGGGTCATCACCCGTGTACACTATGCCCCTTACACAGAGTGTTTATGTAGTCATCTGTGGACAGCAGCAACACATATTAATGGAAATTTAACATTTGTCCTTATGCTTAGCAAAGTTTCATTTTCTTTTTATGCAGTGAGTGATTAGTTGTGAAATGTATGGAAGTAATCTGCTTTATCATTTTGGCAAGTCTCTAAAATTTGTTTACAGTCTCTAAAATTTAAAGTTATGCGTTGCTGATGGATTTTTGGTGGATTGGAGTTTGAGGAAAATGTTGGCATTTTTTTGATTTAGTTGTTCTGTGTCATCCTTTCTAATTAGTATTTATCTTTGAAGTATATTCTGTGTTGTCATTCCAGAGGAAAAAAGGAAGATGAGCACTTTGAATGTGAAACTTTTTTTCCTGTTTAAAGTCCTTATTTCTCCAACACTTTATATATAAAACAAGATTTTATTAACACTAGTAGTTATTACGTTATTGTGTCAAATTTTCATTTCAGTAATGTAAAATAACAAAAGTAAAATGTTTTTTCCTTGAATTTTGCTAATTCAGTTAACAATAGCCATCTGAAGTATTGGCTAGTATAGCCAATATAAGACACTAATTAATCTCATTAATGCAATCTTTACAACTTTCACACTCACTCTATTGATTTTGACCCATAATGAGAAATTTTCTTGTCCAATGGCATAAAAAATAAAATCTGGCAAACCAAATCTCTGCCATGTCATTGTACTATCCAAAATAGTTTTCCTGTTTCTGGTTCTTCTGTGGTGCAAATGATACTTAATATCAGGTAATAAAATAATAGATATGAAAGGCATGTAGTGGCAAGAGAAGGAGCTGTTTCTCAAAGTTTCATATGCTGTGAAGTAAATAATGCAGATTGATGGATATCTTGTGACATTGCACTTTAATAACCCTGTGAACAGGTTTGAAAACAAAAATAAAGAAAAGATAGTAATATGTTATAAAATAAATGTCAATCATGTACTTACCTAGGTTTCAACCTAAATAATGATTGTTAAACTAATATTTTCATAGAGATACTAAATAAAGTTAAAGAAGTAGCAATTAATTGATCACTTACTGAAAGAATTAATTATAAAGTAGGAAAAGATAAGCTTTTATTGGTTTTGTTCCATTTATAATGTAATTGGAAAGCAAATTAAGATATGTTGGCAGGGTTATATCATTATGTATTAGATAAGTAAGCGTTAATATATATACATATATGGTGGGGGGGAGAGAGAGAGAGCTCTTGACCAAATAAAAAGTAACTTGCAGTAATGGATAAAATGTTTTGATACTGTGATGTAATGTTTTGCTAATGTGTCTGTGTTTCAATATTATTAGTAAGTTGGCTAAATATATAATTTTTTAATGGAAACATATCACTTGACTATTGGATAGTGTGTCATTTAAATTAAGCAATTAAGCAGTTTATTTGAAAAGACATTTTCATGGTTAATTGCAAAATGTTCCTCAAAAGCCATCTTTTACTACGTGTCTCACCAAGTTGTAAAATGCTGAGGGCAAGGATAACTTACTGATTGAGGCATTGACAGCACTAAGAACTGAAGCTATTCAAAACTAGTCACGTGCCCAAATAAACCCTCTATTTTTATAGCAGTTATATGTAAAACAGCAGTTCTGCTTCTAACTGTGGTGTGGCAGTGGTCATGAAATTGAAATAGTTTTAATTATGTAGTCAGTTGCAGGGAAATACTTTGTTATGGAAATTCAAAATCATAAAATGGCTAATACTTTAAAAATACGCTTATTTCTGTTTTTTCGGAGCACACCATTAATCGTTTGTCTATTTACACTTCAGTGTAAGTATTTCTTTATTATTCCATCTGAGATAAATTAAAGGGAACTTAAACTGAAAACACTGACAAATTTTGTGTGTTAATTTCCATAATGTTTCATATTTTGCACTTCTCAGATCTTATACATTACTACATATTGTTTTCATTTATTGTAGTTTCACATGAAAATTAGTATTTGTTTGATAATCCCCATGCCCTTACAATGTTTTCCCCAACTATGATGCAGAAATGAAAAATAAATAAAAAATCCCAAATTATTAATTTACAAGACATTTTTCTTTTGCCTCCTGTAATCAAAAAGGATCAAAAAATTAGTTTTCGTAATGCATTAATCAAAAGTTCTGTATGATTGTTGGGGCTATGTGAAATTGGATTTAAGTTGATGAAATAAGTATTAAACTTTTGAGAATTTTACGGCTTTAACAAAATTTAACAGACTATAGTTTTTGTTTAGCTATTAAATTTTCAATAATTGTCATATATTATTTTGGGTTGAATTACTTGTGTACCTTTTTTGCTGTTATTGGGATGCAAGAAATATTTCCTTTTTTAACTGATTGTGTATGCAGGTACTGTTGCTTATGATATGATATTTAGTTGAGAATGATTATTTTACAGTAAAGACTATCTTGCAATTTCTGAGATAAAAACAAGGCTCAGAATCCCAGATTTTTAATTAAGAACTTTTCAGAACTGCTCAGGATGATTTAATATATTTATGGTTGGCCTATATGTTTTTTTTTAGCACATTTTCAAATATGTTCAAGTCACTTTTAATTATTGTTTTTTTAGTTTAGATTTAAATTTCATTTCTGGTTTTACTTAATATATTAATTATTTTTATTGCAGTAACATTGGTTTGTGATACTATGTGTTTTAGGAGTTTAGATTTGCAAGTCTACAGATATATTAAAGTCACTTTTAAATTGTATAACCATATTTCTTTGTAGTTCAGAGTTTCTAGTTATAAAATAGTACAAATCATGCCACATACTGAGATGCATAAAGTACTGAGACTCCATCTTGAATATGGAAACTACTGTGAATAGGTTGTTTGCAGTGCCTGAGCACATGTAGACTGTATTTGACATATGTGGGACTTACTATCCATCGAAAAACAAAAACCAAAAACTCTCCTGGCAGGAATTCCTCATCTTTGTCTAACTCTTAATGTTTATCAGCTTCACACTTTGGGAGGTTTCCTTTTGGTTTAAGAATATTTTTTATCGTGTCAAATTTATGATGTAAAGATGGCAGATGATTGGTACCCTGTCTATGTAAACCACTATGTTTTCCTTTGCCATGCTGATCGTAAAACTGTAAAGTGTGTCTGTGTTTCTTTTCTAGCAATACCTTAGATGTTGGAAGAGATGAGGATGGAAGAAAAAAATTAAGGTTTTATCTTTTCCTGCACTCAGACTTGTCCATTATCAACACAGTAGGTGTGAAATGATGCATTAGTTTGAGCCATACTGCTTTGTTCTTAATTAGCTAAGATGTAGATTTTAAATTACTACCTTAAAGGACCTTTTCTACAATTTATGGAAAATCCATTCTGATTCCCTACAGGATAGCACCACACAGACCACTGTAACAAGTGTCTTAATTATTTGCTATGACCTATTAAATGGCAACATGATTAGTTCATCAGCTCACCCCTTGGGGGACAGAGCGAAACAGTCTTCTGTTCACAATTTTCAAAAAATGAGGTAGGTTTTATCCCTGTTGCTTGTCGCTGAGTTGGGCAAACTGTGTTGAGTCAATTAGCCTTCTATAATTATTTTCTACCAAAAAAAAAAAAAAATCAAGAGTGGAATATGTAGGGGACGAGGTGAGGGAAGGTTGGGTGATTTAAGTGACATAGAGAAGAAAATTTAGTCTTGTTTTTTTAAGTTTTCTCATGAGTAGCCATGACAACCTTTAGGGAAGTTTACAGCGGTATCTCCTTGTAACAGTTCTGTATAAATGAATGTCTACCAAACCATATCAAGAATACCCTTAAGGATGGTTAAAAATTAAAGAAAATGGAGTTATGCATTGTAAGTGGCTTGTAGAGTCAGGTTTGGATGTTCTGTCTGGCTTCTCATTTGCTTGGCTTGCTTATGATGAAGAGGTGAGTACTGCATACCTCAGATTGTTAAATCCATCTGATGTGATCATGTTTTTCTCTTTCCTTCATGTGTACATATGTGTTTACAAAAATACCATTATGGGATCAAATGTGCAAAGTGGGAGGTTCTGAAGATGATCATAAAGGTAAAGACCAACTCTCATGAGCTGGGTGCTTGCTCACCTGATCTGCATCCGTCACCATAAAGCTAGCAGTTCCTACACCTTTGCAAAGTGTAGCTGCAAGGCTTGAGTGGCCAACAGCAACAGCAAAGCAAATAAGAAGCAGATGTGCCACCAAAAGTCTATTTAGATAGGTACAAAGTAAGCGGATAAAATGGGTTTCTTTAGAGATTGAAAAGAAGGAACAGGTCAACTACGAACATTCAAGATGTTCTTATCACCTTTCCTCACTAATATCCATGTCCTCTACTACCAAGCTCCAACACAGTGGCCAGAAATAGGGCCACAAAATAAAGGTATATTTAGTGTGAAAGTAACTCATATCAATGTTTTCCACAAATTTTCTACTTCCGTTGTGATGGGGTAAAACGTGGACCGCATTAGCAGTACTCTCCCATTAAGTGTATTCATTTCACATATCCATTTAGGAATGCGCATATATACATCCACACATGGTCTCACATAAAGAAAAAATATATCCACCCGAGTGTTTGCATTTCCCATGATTTTTTTTTTTTTTGCCTTTGTAGCTTTTTGTTTTTTCCATTCTTTGAATCCACAAGGAAACTGAACTGAGTTTGAAGCTTCATTTAAATGTTATATATAATTCCAGGAAACTGGAGGGAAAGAAAGAAAATGTATCCCTTTCTAGAAGTACTTACATCTATTTAGCAAACATGACAATCACAAGAACTGGGCCTCTTGGACCGGCATAGCTTGTAACGAGGGCAAAGCATCGCTCTCTGGTTGTGGAATGAGCACAGGGGGGTGTGTGTAGACTCCAGAGGCAGCCACTAGTAATCTGTAGCAAGGAGTGGTAATTTTGAATTTATTTCAAGTACTCAGATACTCATAGACTGTTATTACAGTACTTGAATCCTAGAAAGCCAGAAAGAGGAAATTTTATTATCAATCGTTTAGTACTTTTTTATCATAATAAAAATGACTGAATTGTCAGGGCTGCCACCCAAATTTGAGTGAGTTGGGTTTTTCTTATTTTTGGTATGACTTTCCAGCAAGGGACTCCTATTGAACTTAATTTTAAGGAGAAATACCAGAATTTATATCTTCTCTTATTCTTTCATGTGAAAGGATGTAGACTCTGGAATCAAATGATCAGTTTTCAAATTCTGGTTTCAGCATTGAGCACTTTTTGACATTTAGCAAGTCATTGATCTTTCCCAGGTCAATTTTCTCTCAAATCAAAAGCAGGAAGATTATCCTTTCTTGTAGTGTTACCTTGAGTACTAAATGCTTAGTGTCTTGAACAGCATATAATAAGGATTAATGGATATTGATTATTATTATATTTATTATAACATAAGCAACCATTGGCTTTAGCAAAGTAATTTATGTTTGTTTAATAAATATTTACTAGGTTTCTCTTTGCAAAACAAAGTCAAGACAGCACAGCACAGCAGTGAATATAGTACAGGACTTGCCACTATGTGTTAAATCTGGTAGGAAGAAATGTTGAATAAATTAATAAATAGGCTCTAGAAAATAAAAGCACTTTTTCTCCATGATTTTCCATACAGTACTTAGGGGCAGATTATTAATTTCATTTTTCATATAATTATTGTAAAGAATGACTTAATTTTTTTTGTATAGTGCATAAAATTATCAAAAAATGAAGTTTTTCATAGAAGAGGGAAAAAAGGAGACCAGTATTTTTTTTATAGTGTCCACCCTCATTTCCTATTATAAAGTTAGTGCCTCACAGGTGTGCATTTATTTCTCTATATTAGTTACAAGAAAGAGTCTTAGAAATAGTTAGGTTGTTTAAACCTTGGTTGTGAGAGAATTGGATTATTCTGAAGAAAGAAGGAGAAACTATCAAAATCATAAAACTACTTTATAGAATTACAATTTTTGCAGTAGAGCTAGGGGATGCAGAGAAAGCATATTACATTGTGTCCATTTTTAGTTTTCTAAGTAGTGAATTTGAGAGGTAAAATTGGTGTTCATGAAACAAATTCAGCACTGTAGAGTTTTCTGTAAGAACGGTGGGAATTTAGAGAACAGAGAGAATGATGTGGTCCCTGGACTCATGAGTCAGGACTTCACTTTTTTTTTTTTAAGATGTAGTTTTGTTTATTAATGCATAGAAGAACTGGGGTAGAGGCCGGAGGTATTGGGGTGGTGAGAGAATTCACCAGACAGAGTGGGAAGCAGAACAGTCAGACTGACTGAAATATACTGCTGAGGGGAGCAGTGGGAAAGACAGGAGAGATCTGCTGTGCCATGTGGAAAGCTCCCTGGCTGGGGATTGAACTCATGCCTTAGTGGCTGGTGATAGCTTCATAGTGCTGAGACTTACCCCATGTGCCACCAGAGAGGGCTAGGCCTTCATTCTTATAGAGGATGAACACTGAGCTCCATCTTGCTATACAGATTTGATGGGTTTGGAATCAGGGAGAGGAAAGGTCAGATGCTTCAGTTACCCATGGTGTTCTTACCACCTACTGGACAAGTCACTTCACATCTCTGAACCTCAGTTCTGCATACGTTATCACAGGTATCACCTCATGAAAGTATAGCAGAGAATTAATTCGATTAACATACTCTACTTGCGTGGTACATAGAAAATAAGGGAAGCTTAACAGATACCATATTGCTACCTTTTTCTTAATTTTTAGAACATTCAGTGAAGGTAGCAAATAGATTTAAATATTGTATAAAACTTAAAAGATACAATGAAATATATATATGTCTATTGTTGATAAAATATTTATTTGATATATACATGATATTGTGCTATATCCTAAAGGAAATAGTGGTGAAAGAGAAACCTGTCTTCATGTAGCTTATGATCTACCAGTGAAGAAAGGGAATATATACACCAATAATATAGGGTTGCATTATATCGCTTTATAAAAAACACAAGCTCTAATTATTTAGAGTTTAGAAGAAGTGGAGAAAACATCTGTATTGTGTTGTATATTTATGCATGACCCTAAGTGCCTTATATATGTTTACTCATTTAGTCCTCTAACAATTCTTTGAAACAAATTCTCTTCTAACTCAATTTACAATTAAGGCACAAAGATAAAATTCGAGTGGGTTAACTTGGAGTCATACTAAAGAGGAAATGATGAGCGATTTTCACAGCTGCATAGTTTAAGGCAGGTGAGGACTTTGAAAAGGCATTGGGTTTGGTAATTAGTCCTTGGTAGTCTCTGCTAGTTACACACAACTGTCCAGGGGTAAATAAAATTGCAAAAGATTAAATGGTAAGAGTAATAAGTAACTGTCATCTTATATTTTAAGAAAAATAAGAGCTACTGGTTGGGTCAGCTCTGACATGAACAGCTGAATATGGGGTCCTGGCTGGTAGGAGAAGCCAGGAGGTTGATGCCCTGAGAATAGGCAGAACCAGTCTCTCCAGAAAATGCAGACACGGGGGGAAGCTGAAAGATGAAACAGGAAAGGTTGTAATGATCTAAAAAGTAAATTTAGAACATTTGCTTTTAATAGTTTGAGTATTTCCTGCCAGGGAGGTCTGAGACATTTCCTGTGCAATTATCTTACTAATTTGGAGAGGTAATTAAACATTTGTGAAATGTTCTGTAAAGTGTGAAACAATGGAAATATAGATGTGTTAGCTAGATGACAGATAGGTAATTAGATGTTTATTATAGTGTATATGAATCTATAATGAGGCTTGAAGAGGGTAATACTGAATGGGATGTCTTGAAACCACGAGGTCACCTAGTCAATAAGTGAACAATGTAGTTGTCACAGTAAATGCAAATGATAACCAGGTACACAGACAAAGGAAAAAAGTAATCAGGTATAGGCAGTGGGATGGTCTGGGGGTGTTACACGGACATGAAGACAGTGATATTAAGTTGCTAGGATTTTCATTATGATGTATGGATAATAAGAGTATTAGATCTTTATGATAAAAGCAATAAACATAAAAAGCAGTATGTTAATAATAAGAGTTCATATAACATTTACTGAATTCTTTCCATGTGTCAGAAACTCTATAACATTGTTCTTAAACATTTGCAAGAAATCGATGATATATGTACTATCTTATATTACAAATCCGATTTTCTCCCCCAATTTGTTAAGGTCCTGTAATTGATTTTTCTACCAATATCGAAGTGTTGGACTGTTTATCATTTACCATAGGCTACAAATAATACTCGAAATAACCTAACCCATAGCAACACAAGAAATCATGTATTAGCTCAACCATGCAAGGAAACCATGCAAGGGCTTACTCAGTCATGTGCTTGTTTTAGTTGCAGTTCTCTAATTTTGTGCTTGTGTGACCTTAGGCAAGTTTTTCTTCTCTGTAGTTTGGAATTTCCATTTCTAAAATGGGTAGAAGTGAATGGCTACTTGATTGAGTTGATAGCATTCAATAAGTTAATATGCATAAAATGCTTGGAAAACTGAATTGCATTTTTCAGTAATTTTAAAGTCTTGGCTGTTGTTATCTCAAAGAATTCTGGAAAACTGAAATTGGATCAGTCAGGAGGTCACAAAATTTTTGCATTAAAAACATTTGAAGTACCTTTAACTTCTTTTTCTTACTCTTGGTAACCCATATGGGAATAAAAGAACTCTTAGTTTCAAAGACTTAGAACTTGGACCCAGGGTTGTACTGCCTTTGGAAGCAAAGTAGATTTAGCAGAGAATTTTGTTCCAGTGTAATGACTGCTGTTGTGATGATGGTTGCCCCATATTTTTCATGTTCTTCTCGCCACCTGGTGTTGATTTCTTAATGACTTTTCTACCTTGATGGGATACATTTTTTAAAAATATAAATTATATCACTAAATCAGTTTGAACTTTCAAAGAGGATTATCTAAACCTTCAGGGTCATATACCTTTTTTAAAAACTTTTATATAATTTGAATTTTAATGTTCTTGTGGGTGTGCTAAACTTAAGCGACCTATTCAGCCACCATTCTTGTTACCTGAAATTCTGCATTCCTATACAAAGTCAGAACTGTCAATCAGTTATAGCCAAACTTTACAAGGTGCCTTTCAAATCAATCAAGAGCAGAAAGCTATATCACTCTGCGAAGGCTGTGCATCCTGAGGTATGACCAGGAACTCCTGGGGGGCTGAGGACTGATGTATAATGAGGGACCCCAGAAGCTGATCAGTGGGAGGCCTTGTTAATAAGATTGAAACCCTGGCTGGGGATCTAGGGCTTGATCTCAATTACAATACTGAGTCACCAAGCAGATGAGAAGTGCCTGGAGGGCAGGCCCAGATCTCCTGACACTATACATAACAACACACTTTCTAGTTTCACCCCTCCCTCTTTTGTCCTCCTTCCCCTTACAGCTGATGCTGTGTGATTATTCTATAAATAAAAAGGCCAGGATCTTGCTTTTCAGCAACACCCTGCATTACATAGTCTGCTCCACAGCTCTCGCATATCAGTGTGGTGTTGTCTGACCAACAGTTCTTGTTCTGGGTGCTTTTGCCAGTAAGGCAGAATTGGGTGGGGGGAAATCATTATATTGCCAGAGACCAATGTAGAGTCACCTGACATAGGATATGCTATCTCGCTCCTGCTTTTAGTGCTTCCAGGGCAAGAAGGGACTGGAAAAATCAGAAAATGGAAAACTGTATAAACCTGGGTGTTAAGGGAGAGAGAAAAAACTGCCTTCACTCCTTGAGTGAATTTTACTTGTGAAAAAACCTCACAGAAGAGCTTCAGAGTGTTAACTGTGCAATAGGGTTGCTCCCCTCTTCACTGCAGTAGGAACTTTCAACTTTCCTTTTACAAACTGAAGAAAGTGACATTTTCTATAAGATCCACAGCACATCAAGGCAAAGATCTTGAGTTCTAACATGACATGTAGAGGGCGCTGGGGGAACGGGAACGTTAGGGAAACCGCAGGCCTGATTTTCAATAACATGAAGGCTGGGAACCCCAGCCACTATCCACCCACTCTCCTTCTAGCCCTCATCAGAGCTTTCTCCCCTTTTCTTTTGAAATTTTCCTTAAAGAAATGATTGATTCGGTCAGTTTCAGTCCTGTGAGTAAATAGAGACTTGCAGCCATAAAAACCTTGAGTCTTTCAGGTCATAAAAAGGTTCTGTTGAACCTGACTGCTTTTCTAATTATTCAAAAGTATGTGAGGTAAATCTTTTTTAGCTCAAGGCTTCAGCTGTTAACCTTTGTTGTTTGTTTTTCTTAATGCTGAGAGCTGCCCCCATCCTCAACTATGCAGTCAGAAAGCAAAGTTGTGTCACCCCAATGGAGGGGATCTTTTGTACCTTAAAAAAAACAAGCTAGCATGGTGGAGCCATTGAAGATTGCTCCATTCTCTCCTCTGTAGCACTTTCCCTTTCTTCCCAAAACTGCTTTCCCCACCCTTTTCTGCTCTCCTCAGACATCCCACCCTGCCACCTCTCCTCTCCCACTCCCTACACGGCCTGTCCTCATTCTTCACTGACAGTGTAGAATTTTCCTACTGGGAGCGCCAAGACTGCTTGCCATAAACGCAAAGCACCTACATTTATTTCCCTGTTCTCCACATGCCTCCTGTTCCTGTGGAAAAGTGCCCCTAAATTTAATATAAATATAGAACTTCTATCTAGATTATGGAGCATAACTTTTTTTTAGAAATTTCACATACTGATTTTCCCTCCTCATTCATTTTCACCCTTTTCCTCACTGACCCATCCTGTCCATCGATAGTTAAAGCTGTAGGAGTAATGCCACACAACTCTCTAGCTACTGCCCTCTCTCTCTCCTCTTACTAAGCAAACTGAATGTGTCCAGTTCCTCACTTTTAGCCTCTGTGCACCGCAGGCTGAATCAGACTCCTGCTAATGTGTGTAACTGCTTTCACTGCTATCACCAGAAGCCTCTTGATAGTTAATTCCAAAAGTACTTCTCATGAGTCATATTACTTGATAGACTTTAAGTACTCCCTCTTACTTCAAACAGTCTTCATCTGAAGGCAGAGATAGTGGGTAGGAGTTTTGAGGAGCAAAAAGGTCAGAAAAAACAACTTTGGAAAACAAGAAAGAAAGAATGAATAGTAAAACAAGGATTCTGTACTAGTAATTTAGGTTTCACCCTGCGAGCTCCTGTTTTAATTCTTTTATCCCCACTGCCTAACCAAATCACCACACCACCCTACACAAAAACATTTGCCAATGTCTCTTTCAGACTCCTGTCCTTTTCCTTAAAATATATTCTTCAAGGTCATTACAATTACTACTTCTTCTGCACTTTCCCTGGGGATGGAGGCAATTCACCCAGCCCCTCATAATTTCACTTATCAAATCTTGGTGACTTTCAAATTTCCCTCTGAGCATTGATCCACATATCAGTCTGAAATCTAGAAACATACTTTTAAACTTTAAAGATTAAACATCTAAATGAAATTCATCTTCCCTAACCCTTTCTGAGGCCTTTGTCTTCTTATGTAAAGGAAGTATGCCTTATAATTGCTACCTTCATTGTCTTCACTCTCAGATTCAATTGATTGCTAAGCACTGGGGAGTCCTAAGTCATCTCTCTCTGAATTCACCCACAAGTATTCATCCCCCTGACCACCACCCCTGTTTGACCACCAGGAACACTCCTCTGGAGTGTTCCTCCACTTGGTACTCCTGCCTGCAGCCTTGTTTCTGGTTCCAGACTCTCAGCAGCCAAAGCCATTTGTCACAAGTGCTGAAGTGAACAGTCCAAATCTATTTGTAATTCTGTTCTCCACACCTTTAGTTGAAATTCACATTCTTTAATATGGCTTTATCATATGAAACTCTTCTTGATGAGCTCAACTCATCACTTAACTACTTAAGCTCCAACCCCTTTGAACTTCTTTTAGGTTCCTAAGAAGATCATGTTCTTTCTCCTCTAGAAATTTGCATGTATTTCATCTTTAGTCTTGTCTGAATAATTTCTACTTTTTTCAAGTTCTCTCTGAGAAACTTCGCCAGATTTCCTATGCTAGGGTTAGGTACTTTTCCTAAGTGTTTCCTGAGGGAGGGAAAGCAACTTTTCTTTGCTTTTATACTGGATTCTATCAATCTTTATATTAATACCTATTTAGGGAGTTTATTTTCCATTAATTATGAGTTCCTTAAACTTAGAAGTAGGTTAAAGTAGGTAGTCCCCCAAAAGATAGAACCATATAATAATCTCTCAGATTTGTGATTGTTACTTTACTTGGAAAAATGGTCTTTGAGAATAATGAAAGGTGGAGATCCAAGAGAGATTTAACAGATGGAAGAGGACACAGACAGGAGAGGGAGATGAAATTCGAAGGTAAATGCAGAGATTGGAGTGATTGAGCCATATGCAAGACTTCTATAGAGAGAGGGTGATGTGAAGACTGAAGTAGCTAGAAGCCAAGGAAGCAAGTTACACCAGTGGCCACTAGGAGCTGGCAAAGGTAAACAAAGACTCTCCCCTAGAGCCAGCAGAGGTAGTTCAGGACTGGACACATATTGATTTGGGTGTTCTGGCTTCTAAAATTATGAAAGAATGAATTTATTTTGTTTTAAGCCAACTAGTTTATGGTAATTTGCTATAGCAGCTCCAGGAAGCTAATTTAATCAGTAATTGACTTTCTCCATTTTTTGGTTTTAGTGCCTAGTATTACCTGATCATAATTAGGAATTTAATAAACATTTCTGAAAGACTGAAGAGTGATAGATCTGAGTTGTTTCCTGTATATTGAATTTTCTTGAACTGAGCTATCTCTATATAAAACATAATAGCTGTATAATCCAGTATGTATATTTAAATATCATGTAGGTATACCAGACAATTATGAATATAAAAAGGTAAACTGTTTTCATACGCATGAATCCAAGTTACATTTACATGCTTTCATGATGTCAATCTCGCCTTGAGTAAATACACTATTAGGAAAGACTTGACTGATTCTGATACTGAAAGTCACGATGAGCTTTCATCAACTGTAGACATCTGAGTATGCTGTAGAAGACATATATGACTCCAGTGATTTTTAATGACAAGAAGATAGTCATATACAATCAAGGCAATAAAAGAATAAAAATATAATCATTGAATCAATTCTTTAATTAAGCCAACACCTATAGTATATCTTTCACTTTGAAATATCTTGGCACTTAGTGTCTACAATTAAATAGCTAGCATGGAGACTTAGCAAAGACTAGTTTTTAAAACTACTAATTTATAAGAAAGCTGGTGGTTGAGTTCATTAATACAACCTACAAGGGAGCAGTAAGCGGCATACTTCATTAAAATAAGTCATTTAGAAAGTATAGATTGATATATTTCAAGGGGGTTATTTTAATTTGAATGCTTCAGACCTTAAGACTTCTATTAATTTGATTCTCCCGCACAGGTTCTCTTTTGAACAGCTCTTCTCCTATTGAAAAAAGTCTACCTTGATTTACCTGTGTTCATTTTCATTTTAATTAGCATTTGTGTAGCAGGGCTGTTGAAGCAAGGAGAGAAATGGAAAAAATTCAAGGGCAAAACTTATGAAAGAGATTAGGGTAAAGTTATAAGAGCTTGAAAAGATATGACAAGCTTTATTTGGTAAGGCATATTTAATGCACTGTCTTGGGGGGAAATGTCTTACTGTTCTGATAATTAAATAGCATTGCATTTGATGAGATGGCCCCACAAGTTCTTCATAAAGCTAAATTAGTTCAAGCGCATTAATTATATGTTTATACTAATATTATGGTCAGCTTTAGATTTTTGAACTTTTCATCCTGACATTTCTATCTACTAATCACCTAATTTTGACCTTTCATTTCAGTTGCTTTGTGTTCGTCTCCATAGTGCATTAACATGATTTTTGATAAGAGGTTTATTGCCTATATACAGTTTTAAAAATGAAGTGCAGAAATATTAGGAGGAATATTTTAAATTAGTCTTTTCTCCTATTGGTATCCATTGAGACTATCTGTCAGGATGCCATATTAAAATGTTCTTATAAGATTATTACTTACTAAAGTAATACATGTTATTAAACACTGACATGTATCATATTTTGTTGCTAAATATAATTTTCCAGGTACAATCACTAACAATAACATGCCCATGAAATTGTGTTAATCATCATGAGAAAGTATGTGCAAGCATTCTGAAGCAACTGTTCCCACTTAAATACTAAAGAACTTTTTTTTCTATTTACAACATTTTATGATTTTACATCTTTTCTCTGAGTACTTCCAATTACATATTTGTACTTATTCGAGACATATTTTATCTATGCAAATTTTATGTTGTTATTTATTTGTTGTAGCTGATTCTTCGTGTTCTATCATTTTGTAGATATATACATATTCTGTGTAGTATTTTTACATGCAAAAGATTTTCAATTTAATTTTACTGATGCATTGAATAGATACTGATGAAAACTTTCTTAAGGACTACTTTTGAAATTTTTTTAAATCTAAATATAGCATTATATTTGCTACACATATTTATCCTTTAAAAATACAAAATAGTAGTTTGTATGTTCATCAGTCTTCTCATTTTTTAAATTATATTTTGCAATCCAATCATTAAGATGGGTAGGATATTTCTATTTTTAATGATCTAATTTTATTTTTCCCATATCATTAACTAATATTCCCAGGACCATTGTTGTTTAATGCATTCTTTCTATAATTTAAGATTCATTTTTATCACATAAAAATATTGTATTTACTTGCATATGGTTTATTGTGTTACCGCAATCTTATCAGATATTCCTTATGCCCTCCCTATATTACCTCTTCTGCAGGAGGATGAAACACAGCCTGTTGAATTCATATGTGGCCAGATAGCTTGTGTTGGTCAATGAAATGCAAGCAGGAATGGCATGTCTCACTTATGGAGTGACTTGGAGCTTTATCAGCTAGTAAGGGGCTTGCCATGTTTTCTGTCCCTTTGTAAAAATATCATTTCATGTCTCCAAATGGAGCCTTCTCCATCAGCACTAGTTCCAGGATAAAAGCAATGTGGAAGAGGGTTCCATTTACCCAAAACATATGTACAGTTTGAACAAAAAGGAGATATTTGCTATAGCTAACTACTGAAATTAGAGGGGCTTTGATGTGTAGGATAGTTCTGTTAATTTATATTTATTTGTAAATTGTTTCATTTCTTAATGCTTTTGTCTACTTTTGGTTTACTCATCTGGTTTTAGATAACATTTTACCTCTATAATGTAGGGCCTCGAGTATATATGCATATGTACACATATGTGTATATTTTCGTATATTTCATTTGGATATGAATTTTGTCCATTGTCAGGAGCAATAGATATGATAGTGCATTGCGGGGAAGGTATGGAATAACATTTTAATTCCTTATTGTAGCAAAAGTGATTTTGTTTCCTGGTTTACTAGATTTGAATAAATATAAAAATAGATCCATGATTATCAATACCATCACTTAGGAATAGTGAATAATAGTGAATTAGTGGGTCCAGGTGAAAAGTCACGAAGTATAAAAGTTAAATAGGTCTCACCACTAGCTATTGATGAATACTTGAGGCTTATATATTTGTAGTTCTAAACAAGTATTAATATACAACAGAATTCTAAATCCCACTATTCCCAAAGCAAAATGTAAAAGGTCATTTATCCTTATTTCAGTACACATCCTTGAAGTTATAAATGTGGTGATCCCTTTTCAAGTTTTAAGGTTTTGCTCACTTTAATCAATAGAAAGTGCCTTAGGAAGATGTCCAAATCTGATTTTAATGTTTCTCCCCTGTGGCCTATTTTATAGGGCTAGATTAATCTATACTGAGCAGTGATAACAATAGATAGGCACCCAAAATTAATATATGAAATCACTTGCAGTTATTTTGTTTTCTTTTTTCCCCAAAACTGGCATTATTTAGGATTAGTGTTACTGGTAGTATTATCAAGGCCTGATTGACATTAAGCATTATATTGGTTTCAGCTATACAACACAATGGATCAGCAGTTATATTGGTGAAATGATAATCACAATAAGTCTAGTTAACATCCATCATTCATAGGTACAAATAATTTTTTTGTGGTAAGAACTTTTAAGATCTACTCAGCTTTTAATATACAATACAGTATTAACTATATTCCCCAAGCTGTACATTATGTGCCCATAACTGCTTTATAACAGAAAATTTGCACTTTTTGACCACCTTGACACATTTTACCCACCCTCTGTACCCCACCTCTGCAACCAGAGTGTCTTCCCTGTATCCGTGAGCTCTGTTGTTGTTTGGTTTCTTTTTCTTTTTTCTTTTTGGATTCCACATATAAGTGAGATCTTACGGTATTTGCCTTCCTCTGACTTATTTCACTAAGCATGATACTCTCAAGGTGCATTCATGTTATTGCAGATGCAAGGTTTCATTCTTTTTTATGGCTCAATAAAATTCCATTATATACCTGTATGTGTGTATAAAGAAATTAGACTATATAAACCTATTTATCCATTGATGGGCACTTAGCTTGTTTATATATCTTAGCTGTTGTAGGCAGCACTGCAGTGAACTTAGAGGTACATATATATTTTCAAATTAGTGTACTTCTTTCATTCAGGTAACTTAGTGGTGAATTCAGTGTAGTATAGACAGATCCCATGATGCACTCCTGAAACCTACACAGTGTTATAATACAATGTTATTGTAGTAAAATAAAATTTACAAGGGACAATAAGTGTTGACAACAATGTAATGATTAACCCTTCACACTGTTTTTGGGGATGTAAATTGGTGCAGCTCCTATGGAAACTGCATGGAGGTTCCACAAAGCAATTGCAATGGTAAGGAAAACTGATTTTTCACCCCCTATGCCCTTTGCTCATAGTGCTGTCCAAATTATAATGTGATTTAGATTTCTCTGTTGTTAAATTATCTCAATATATGTATTTATATTAGTGCAGAATTTGACCTGCTGAGTAAATAATTGGTTCTCTCTATAAAAGAAATGTATTCTATGAATTATTTTAAAACATTGTTTTTTTTTTTGTTAATTATTTTAAACTTATATTTCGCATAGAAGAACTGGGGTGTAGGCTAGAGGTGTGGGATGGGGTGAGAGGATTCACCAGAGACAGAGTGGGGAGCAGAACAGGCAGATCAACCGAAATACACTGCTGAGGGGAGCAGCGGGCTAGACAGGAGAGGTCTGCTGCGCCATATGTGGGTCAACTCCCTGGCCCAGGGTTAAACTCAGGCTGTAGCAGTGATAGTGCTGAGACTTAGCGCCAAGGCCACCAGGAAGGCACAGAACATTCTTATGTATTGTTAAAATTTCCCCCCTCATATAACTTTCTCCAATGCATGCTGATCTTTACCAACTAGAAACATACTGCTTGAGCAAAATTATTTAAACTGAGTGAAACATGCAATGTTACCTCTTTGTTGTGACACTTTGCATGCTTGCTTTCATGCCCTTGTCTTGAATTGAAAAGCTGCTTTATTTACAAAATAAAAAGTGTATGTTTTTCCTTTTTTTTTTTAAAGATTTATTATGCATACAAGAACTGCGGTGTAGGCCAGAACTGTGGGGTGGTGAGAGGATTCATCAGAGACAGTGGGGAGCAGAACAGGCAGATTGACTGAAATACTCTGCTCAGGGGAGCAGCGGGTGAAGAAGACCCAGGCCGGGGATCGAACTCATGCTGCAGTGGCTGCAAACAGCTTCGTAGTGCTGAGACTTAAGCCTTTGCGCCACCAGGGAGGACCCTGTTTTTCATTTTCTGCCACTCTCCACATTTCCTGCTTTAGGACGACACTGCGGAGCTAGTTGGTAAGCAGACGCTGCAGTGTGCCAGTGCTCATCTGTCAGGCAGTGTTAGGATTCTGAGTGTGCCCGTTAAACCAAATACTGTTTTCCCTTCTACCAAGTGGGGATGATTGACATTTCAGGCTGGATAAAATAATTTTTTCTAACTCTTTCATCAGTCAGATGAAAATACTAAAAAAAGTTACTTATTAAAACCACGCCATAAGTTAACAGTCAAGTTCAGGCTAAATCCAAGTCCTAACTTTCCTGTAGTTAATGAAGTTGTCCTTTAACATCCCTGCTTTGCCAGGTATCACCGGTGGCCACATCCTTTGGAAACGTCACTCTGGAAGCTGAGTTGATTGGCTTATTTTAATTGAAAAACCCTAGAGAGAACATTTAATTACAACAATTTGGGTATTGTGATTAACAAAAAATGAAAGTCTAGAACTAAAGGCAGCACCCATGCTTATTGCTTAGCGATACCTCCCAGACTTACCTCTTGAAGAACATTCTGCATTTCACTCTTAGCATCTTCACTCTGTGTTTCTATTTGGGGGGAAGAAATTGGCCAATACATTACTTAGCAGTTAGTGGTTAATTTAAAACAATTTATGAGGTCATGAGCACATAATTTTCCATGGTTTTCCATTTATGTTGTTGCAAGGATAAAACAGTGTTCTACTCTATAAAACATATACAAAGTGCTATAGAAAATGTTTTCCTAGGTTCAGCTAGGTGGTTTGATCTGTATGGGTGTCTTCTGAGTGTAGGTAAATGCATGTGCACTGGGTCTGCTTTACTATGTATTATTTAATTCCAAGAAGAGAGTATTTTTGTATGTTAATTTAAAACGTGTAGCTTAACAGTAGTTTTTAGTTTAGAAATATGACTTAGATGTTACTGAATTTTAAGATATGTTAATCAGACTGACTGGCTGTTACACAGTATGTAACTTTCTGTACCTAAAGTGGCAAAGAGCACTAAATTATACTTTTGTTATTTATAAATACAGCATTACTTTTTAAAGTTATTTACCATCTCTAATTAGTCACTGTGACTTACTGAGAAAGCAGAATATGGCTATTTCCAATTTATTATTTGTATTAGTTATCTACATGGTTGCCAATGTTTCTGCATGTCTGCATTTTAATTGCTTACTAATGACAAAGTTTTATGATATATCTTACCATGATGGAGACAACCTATCGGATTTCTCTATTAGTGTCTTCTCATTTAAAAATAATAGTTAATGGTAAGAATAAGCATGTTGATTGTTGTAGTGAAAGATGGAAACATTTTCTGGAAAGTTCTTGTGATAGAATGTGCAATGAAGAAAAAGGTGGAATTTTTTTTTTTTTAAGATTTTTTTTATTTATACATACAAGCTAGGGTACAAGCCAGAGGCGTGGGACGGCGAGAGGGTTTACCAGAGACAGAGTGGGGAGCAGAACAGGCAAATTGACCGAAATACACTGCTGAGGGTAACAGCAGGCGAGGCAGAAGAGGTCTGCCGCACCATATGGGAATCTCCCTGGCCGGGCATAGAACTCGCTTCGCCGCTGCCGACAGCACCACAGTCGACAGCACCACAGTGCAGCGCTTAAACGCTGTGCGACCAGGGAGGCCCGAAAAAGGTGGAATATTGATTGTAGCGTATGTACACGCATTAGATTCTATGTAATATTTGGTGCTGAAGAGAGTGGTGAGGTGGCATCACTTAATCATGTAGTTTCAAAAAGTAACGCAACTAATAATAACAGTAATAGAGTATCTTCCCTCAACACTTTTTTCGCTGTCCAAACTGATCTCAAAGCCTCTGATCACGTGGCTATTTTCTGACATTGCAGGTACTCATTCTGTGCCTTCTCTTTAGTTTAAAATATCTAAGGACCCCATGAGTCGCCTAGTTAACATAAATTATCAGGAGGCACCAAGAATAACACAGACACTCCTCTCACCCAGAGGCTGCATTCCAAGAACTGGGAATAAAAGCCAGTTATGTTCTTTATTACACAACTAGAAATCAACACACTTAGATCATATCACTCCAGGACTCCTATTATATAATTATAGGCCTTTCAAATTTTCTGAGGCTAAATCTTGATTTTAAAAAAGAAGAAAAATAGAGCAATTTTATTATTTATTTATTTTAAAACCCTAATGCGCCTACCCTTTCTTCCTTCTCCCACTCCCCCTGCCAACAATTTATTTCTAGAGTCGCGTCCAGGGCCTAGTGTTGAGGTCAATTCCTGCTGAGGTGGAGCAGAGCAGCAGTGTGAATGGGGTGTTTGCTTGAACAGGTTAGAAGGATGTCCTCCCTCACAGGAAGAGGTAGAAAGCAGGTACAGAGTGTCAGAACTCAAGCCGTCCAGAGGGTGTCGCCCAGGTGGGGGGTGGTGGCCCAGTATAGAGTGCTATGTTCCCAGCATGGTTAGGGGCATTGTCCGAGCCCAAGCAAACCAGGGGACATCCACACTGGGCACCACTGGCTTGGCTTGTGGACCTTGGCAACCTGAGGAAGGCATTTTCACAGGAGTGTCAGGTGGTGACTTTGACAGAAGATGTCTAACATGACGGAACAAATTTGTTAAGTAAAATATTAAGGAAAAGGGAAGTTAAGTTAAAGGAGCTCATGTAGAAATAGAAAAAAATAGAAGGGATACTAAATTATTGGGTTGGAATTGGAGAGATCATGAACTCATGTTTTGTAACACCTATACAAGATGAATGTAAATGTAATTGTATGCATGTAAATGCCTTAGGAGTACCAAGAGGAAAAAGTAATATCACAGTGGAGAAAACTGAGGCATCCACAATTAATAAGTGATTAAAACGGTCACCTGTAAAAGGTCGAATTGAAATTATGGGTGGCTGATGGGCTGTCATAAGAAGAACATATCTCTTCTGTGGTACCTGCTTAAGATGCATAACCTGGTTAAAATCATATGAAACATCAGCGAAACCCAACTTGACATAGAAGAGAATGGCCTGCCATCTTCTGAAAGGGCAACATCGTGAAACCAAAAAAAGTCTAGGACCTAATTCAGGCTGAAAGGAGATAATGAAACTTGACATGTAAATGCAATGCATGATTCTGAAGCTAGATCACTTTTCCTTAAAGGATATTTGGGGGGGGGGCAGTTGTTGACATTTGATAGGTAGATTTGAGGTCTAGATAACAATAATGAATGAGTGATAGTAGCTGAGTTTTGACATTTAGACAGGAGAATGCCAGTATTCAGGGTGATGATTTCATGGCAGCAACTTATATAGTCTTGAAAAAATATATTTGTAATGTTCTTGCAACTATTCTGAAGTTTCAAAATAACATAAGAAGGGAAAGGCCCATAAGAATATTATTAATTACATGTTACATTTCCCATTTAGAAATGTTAACCCAAACCTCCCATCAGGTCATCCCTGAGAAATTACTCTCAGGTATTAGGGAAACACTTCTCTTTTATAAACCTGTAGGCCCCTACCCTGGATAATAAGAATCATGTTCTCTTGCTTTGTAGCTTCAAGATAAATGCAGGATTCACATGGGGTAACTTCATTCTGTATAGTTCATCCCTCCACTCTTTTATCTTTTATCTGTTTTCTCTGTTTTCATCCCTGGTTAAGAAGTTCCAAATTTATCATTTTTTTCATACTTCAAAATTTTTTTCCAGTATATAAGCTACAAAAGCACTTAGCATAGTTGTTTTTCCTTTTTCCCTCCTCTTTCTACTCCTAGCGGCATTCATATCATAGATGCTGAACAAATGAATTTGTTCATTCTGCTGCTTTATCTTTCGATAAAATCACGTGAATGTAAGCACTGGTGAGTGTGTGATCGAAACATGAGTTTCTAACACTCATTATGGGTATGGTGGTTTTTGTGTGTGTACATAGTTTTCAACTGCATAAGGTGTAGGAAGTTAGATCAGGCAACAAAATGGTGGTCCAGGTTGGCTGATTGTCAATACAAAGGCTGTAAACATGAAATGTACATAGAATGGACATACATACACTTTCCACCCCATGTCTTCATAGGGAGTCTCAGAGTTTGGTGGTCAACAGTAAGTACTATGCTGAGTCACGAGATTAAAGAAAGCACAGATGCAACTGCCTTTATTATTGTTACTATTACTGTTGTAAGAACACTTATTATAAGTCCTCTCAAAATGTCAAGTGTACAGCACAGCATTGTTAACTGTAGGCATATGGTGTAAAAACAACCCCTAGGACTTAATCATCTTGCATCACTGAGATGTTATACCCACTCCATTCCCTTTTCATTCAGCCCCAGGCAGCCACCATTCTCCTTCCTGCATCTGTGTGTTTGACTAACTGCTTTGCTAAGGCGGAACCACATCAACACTCCAGAATCTGCTCTTTGCCACCTTCCACGATTATTTTTCTCAGACTTAGCTTTTCCTGTTCTATACTAAGTCTTCTGGCTGTAGCAGCCCAGGCCATAAACTACTATCCATGTGCTGAACTGCGAACATAAGAAATAAAAGGCCCGCATTTTTTTCATATCATAGTTCAGATAACATAGTTAATAGAAAGGCTTGCAGATATGGGTATGTGGGAGGGAGGCACATATAACAAAGGAACACTGCTGACAGTCGTGTCATTATCATAATAGGGAATATGTAAGAAGAACGTTCAGTGCTGCCTGCATCTTGCCCTGTTAAAAATCTCCCTCAGAACTTGTACCTTCATGAATGTTTTTACTTGTTCAATCTGATATTTTTTAAATCTGAATTACTGATTGTTCGGGAATTTATCTGGAAGGCAAGGTATATTGTGTGATACGTTTTTGTTATCTGTCGGTGTGAGGAAAAAATGAGGAACTTGGGAACCTAAGTTACAATTCACAAATATTTATCCCCAGTTTACTGAATCTTCCTTAATTGCCACATATATGTCAGCTTTTTATTTTGGTAATCCCACTTATGCCCCCCCACGTTGCACACACACACACACACACACACACACACAAACACAAACACACACCCCCCCCCCCCAGGTGTGATTGCTAGGACAGCGATCAAAAGAACTAAAAGGATTGAAATAAGAAAAAGGGTGTAATAAAAATGAACATGAAAATTTTAAGTTACCAAGGTTAAAACTAAGTGAATATAAATGCACGAGCAGAAAGGTGAAGTCCAAGATTCATTTTCTTAATCTTTCCGGACTAAATAAAACTGGATGTGTCGTGTCCTTTGGACTCTTTATTCATGCCTTTCATTTTACCAATATTTTATTCATGAGTCTTAGAGACTTTTTTTGCATCATTTAAATGTATCATATCTTGACAGATTTTTTCCTCTCTTCAGGCTCATCCTACTCCATTGTAATTTATTTAAGTATTTTAGTGTTTTAGAGGATTGTGGGTTAATGATGCATTTAAACTGCTTTAGAATGACCTTAGGCTAGGTAAATTACTGAAGTGGTGCCAGCCAGGGATATTTATTTTGGTGGCAGTAAGCTTTTACTCTCTTGTTTAACCACATGGTGCACAAAGCAACTAAGGCCTAGTTGAAGATATATTCTATAAGAGTTACAAACAAATTTTATTAAGAACAAACTAACTTTATAATCTGGACCCTGTTATAGACAATTTCACATTTTATTTTTCACCATGATTGAGTGACTTCACCGTGGCTATTTACAGTATAGACTTGAAGAGAGTCCATTCTAAAAAAACATTTCTGCTCTCACATCTGGGTTCCCTACTTAAGAGCAGAGTATCTCAAAATGGCGTGTACACACATAATTGTATTAAAGGAACCATGTGTCAAGTGGAACCCCATGTTTGGTACCAGCGCAGAGATTTCTGTAACCCTAAACACCCATTACCCTGTCCCACGTCTTCTCAACAAAATGTCATGGCCTGAGTTTAGGATATACATCTTGGGGTTTTGTGCTGCTGTCTTCTGTGACAGACCTAACAGTGCAGGAAGAAAACATATTAAGAGAAAACATGAATTAAGTCTGGAAATGTTTTCTCTGGGTGCTTTTTTCTGGTGAATGGAAGTTCATTCATTCCCTAGAAGTAGGGGATGAATCATTTCATGAATGTAATAACTTTTCCTGTGACAATGTATGATTTTCTAGGGGTTCAGCCAGATCCCTAGTCTTGTTTATCATCATGTTGTAGTCATGTCCTATAATAATGTATTTTTTTCTGAACTCTCTTGAATAATTATCAGAATGATCTCCACAACCCCAACTGGAAACATCCATATGATCATAACTTAAAAATCAAGCTACTGAGAAATAACCAGCAGAACTTTCCTCAAGAAAATATAGGGCACTTCCATTCCTGGCCACAGGGACCATGTTATGTTGTTGTGAAAACTTTCTTAGCAGGATGCTTGAAATTTTCTGAATTTTCTATTAAAAACCTCTGTTTCTTGCCTCCAGAGTAGCTCTAACCAACAAATTATTATAAGATTCCTTCCCTGCTCAATTTTTGAAAGTAGTTTCTTGGCTGGCTAGCTTCCCTACTGTGCATCAGTTATGGGGGGAAAAAAATAAAAGACTTTCTTTCAGATTTCTTGTTCATTTCCATATCTGATTTTGAAGGAAAGTAAAACACAACAAACAAACAATGAGGCAGGATGGAAAATCGAACTCAAGGTCATTAATTATATTTGATAAAGTGAGAAAGAACCTAAGTGAAATATTAGTCAGTTAAATTTGTGTCAGTGACTGAGGTTTTTAAACAGTTAATATTGATTAGATGTAGTGGTGAAATACCCATTATAGAAAATAAAGAATTGAAATCAATAAATATTTTCATTATTTCATGAAAAATATAGCATAAGTTTAAGCGAACTATCAAAAAAAATAAAACTTTTCCATTTCATGCCTGGGTTTAGAAGATTGTTAGAGACATTTATAAAAATGGCACTAGTATGTTGCTAAAGAAAAATGTGTACAAGCCAGAATTTTACCCAATCTAGATATGTTCTTCATGCCAATTGGAATGCAGTCTGAAGTTATCACTAGGAGATGTGGCCTCAGCTGTGTCTATACCAGTGGCATTTGAAATAATTCAAAGCTTAAGTGTGACAATTTTTGATTTGTCAAAAAATGGAATATTTTGATGAAATACATGTTAAACTTAATTTTATAGTCACACTCAGAAACATACTGGGAATAGTAACTATAAGCTGTAAAAATGATGGATTTTATTTTGGTGGACACTAACTTAATTTTTAATTTCTAAGAGCCTAAGATATTTAATATAATTTTGGAGTGCTGTTAGTAACGCTAGGAAACATTTATATGAAATACCCAACTGATCTAACATTGGCTAAGGGTTTAAAAACTTTTGAAAATGATACTTAAAAATAGAAAGCAAATTAAATAAAATATACTAACAAAGTGATATTCTCATAAAAGTGCATTAGAACAGGAAATGAAAATAATAAAATGACCATGAAGGACATTCATAGAAAAATAATACACCAACTAATTTTTGAACTAATTTCTGCACATTAAATATCAAGACAAATCATGATTGAAAAGAGATTTAAACTAATTAACACACTAGTAATTTTTATTTTCTTGATAAAATTGCAGCATTGAGGAATTTGATAAAACTGCAGAAATCCTGTATGAACTAGATATTAAGGAACATAGAAATCATGGTACAAGGAATAGTTCATTTATGAGCAAATTAAAATATCCTGTCATATTTATGAAAAAAATAGTATCTTATGTAATGCACAGCCAGTCAAATAATATGTAGAATTCATGACTCATTTCAGAAAATCATTATTTCTATGTAAATTTTATTAATACTCCTACTTGCTGTGTCCTTGGCAGAGGCTCTATACTTTTTTTTATAGTTCACCCAAATCTTCATATTTTGACTTTACAAATCACATGTGTAATGCATTTACTGTGGCATCGAGCTATCCAGTGAGGCTGGATCTGTCCTAGGCTGAATGTGTGTTCCTATGTGTCTGTGCTGGAATAGCATTAAGATTTGTGCGTGAAAGTAGCCTGAGTAAAACAAACAAGCAAACAAAACTCTAGATATTCTCATAAAATTTTTCGACATGCTGTAAAGATGCCTGGCAGTTCCCAGAATCCCCCTTCATTCTTGACAGCCAACAGTGGAATTAGCGCTGATTTTCTTTTCTATTGGTGATTCAAAACAATAGTAGGTAATCAAAATTGATACTGGGAGAAGTAGTGAAGAAAAGCTCTTTCTCTAAATATCTTCTAGAATTAGATCTAAAAAACATACTAGCTTTAAAATATATAATCAAAACCAACTTTTGCATTTGTATAAGTGCCTTTATGCCAGTATGAATATTATGTACAGTGAGATAATGCAGTGTAGGTGTCCTAGGGATGAGGCAACTTTATGTTTGTTGATACTTGTGAGTTACCTCTTAAACCTGAGGTGCTGCATCCCTCTTTTTGGTCTGATATGCTTGTTCTTTTTTTTTTTTTTTTAAAGATTTATTTATTTATGCATTCAAGCTGGGGTACAGGCCAGAGGCGTGGGGCAGCCAGAAGTTTCACCAGAGACAGAGTGGGGAGCAGAACAGGCAGACAGACCAAAGTACACTGCTGAGAGGAGCAGTGGGAGAGGCAGGAGAGGTCTGCTGCGCCATGTGGGAATCTCCCTGGCCTGGCGTCGAACTAGCATCTACGCTGCCGACAGCTCCACAGCACAGCGCTTAACCACTGTGCCACCAGGGAGGCCCTGATATGCTTGTTCTTTTCAGTGCTGGGCGGTCAGTCCTTAGCTTAGCGGATCAAGACCAGGGCTGTGATTCTTTAAACGTTTTTGGTTTTTTTTACTCTTTCCACATCTTCATCATTTGGATACTTTGTTATCATTTCACCATGTTGACCCAAGGTGTACTTTTTCCCTAGATAAGCAGATTCCTTCTGTTGCCACTTTTCTGTTCACTAGCATGATCTCCATCATTACCTTCATGAGAAAGCTCAATTATTTTGTTTTTTGTTGCCCGCCAACTTTCTGTACAGATGTAATAATTGCCATATTTTAAAGTGCAGCATCCCCTTTAGGCTGTTAGTTTCCATTGTAGTTTTTATTTTTATTTTTTTTAAAGATTTATTTTTTATTTATACATACAAGCTGGGGTACAGGCCAGAGGTGTGGGGCGGCGAGAGGGTTCACCAGAGACAGAGTGGGGAGCAGAACAGGCAGATCAGAAGTACACTGCTGAGGGGAGCAGCGGGTGAGGCAGGAGAGGTCTGCCGCACCATGTGGGATTCTCCCCGGCCGGGCATCGAACTCGCGTCGCCGCTGCCGACAGCTCCATGGCGCAGCACTTAACCGCTGCGCCACCGGGGAGGCCCTATTTTTTTTTTTTTTTTTTTTTAAGACATGAGGTTTGGATAAACTAGATTAGAACCAGTGTCTCCGAGCAATTTGCTGATATGACAGATTGTAGACATGAAGGATCAGAGAGCTCCAGGTCGCTTTGCACTGGAGAGTGCCGCGCGTGGGGCTGTGACAGTGCGTGATTGGAGAAAGGAGTGATTACTGTTGAGGAAGAATGGTTCTTCAAGAACTAATCCAAAACTGAGAACTGCACTCAGGATAATAGAAAACATACAAATAAATGGCACCAGGAGGGTTGCTTTGTAAAGATAACAAGCAGTTTAGTCAGAAATGGTTGCTGTAGCAAAGATTTCTTCGGAGTTGCTTGTTTTCAGCTGATTGAGATCTCTGCAGTTTTCTGCCTTTCTTGCTCCATCACAAACAAAGCATGAAATAATGTCACCAGCATATCTGCAGGTTTGCTTGTCCCCAAGTTGTAAACATTAATCTTCTGTTCTTTAATCTGTGAATAATTATTGGCGACCTTAAGTATCCAGTATTTATTTTTAGTTATTTCTTGGTTATCCCTTCCCATTTTTCAGTGACTTAACCATTGATGTTACCTTTGTTCCTCATATTTATAGATTTTATATATTATGATTCACCTACTCATTAACATTTCTTATCCCAAAAGCAATACTTGAAGAACTTTTATGGTCTTTTCAGATATGTGCAAGTGGAGAAAAATGTTTGATTCAACTAATGCACACATTCTAAGCCAAAAGGGAACAAGAGGATCCGCTCTACCTAGCAGCTTTTTTTTTTTTTTTTTTTTT